>FIZR01003165.1:0-58740 GCA_900060175.1 Ferrisia virgata
TGAAATTTTTTATTAGAATCAAATATGAACGAGTGAAAGGGAGAGACAAACCAAATCAGCCACTTTTCCAATTCCCAACAAAATCATGTAGAACAGAACAGAACAGAATAGAACATAAAAAACAGAACAGAAAAGAATAGAAATTGAGTGGAACAGAACAGAATCGAACAACAATAACTTTGATATTTTCTTGAACAAATGAACAGAACTGAACAAAACAATCGTTTCGTTCACCAGGCCTGGTTCTAAATACTCGGTACTCAACATTCAATATGAAGTCAATTTATCCAGTTTATAAAATCAATTTATTGATCAATTTTTCAAAATCGTTCAAACCATCAAAAATTGGGTAAAAAATTGACAAAAATGGATGAAAAATGAAAAAAATTGATCAAAAATCACGAAAAAATACTGAAAATAGGTGAAAATTGGCCAAAGGTATGAAAATAAAACTGTTGAAAATTTAGTGAAAATTCCGATAAAAATGGGTAAAGAGTTCAAAAAATTTACAAAAAATCCTTAAAACACGTTGAAAAAGAGATGAGCATTGACCAAAATTAAGAAAGAAATCATTGAAAATCATTGAAAATTTGATACAAATTGATAAAAGTGGATATAAAGGGCAGAAAACTGATTAAAAATCACGAAAACATGTTGAAAAATTGATGAAAATTGACACAATGGGAGAAAATTGACCTATAATACGAAAAAGATCGATAAAAATCATCGAGTAAAATAATGATAAAAATGGTTAAACATTGACAATAAATGATCAAAAATCAATAAAAAATGTTGAAAATTTGGTTAAAATTCACCTAAAACATAAATAAAATCGTTAAGAATCGTCGAAATTTAGGTAAAAATTTGATAAAAATGGTAAAAAGTTAAGTAATTTGATAAAAAACCACAAAACATTGCAGAAAGCTGGATTAAAGTCAACCTAAATAAGGAAAAAAATCGCTGAAATCAACAAAAATCTGAAAAAAAATTTGATAAAAATGAGAAAGAGTGCAAAAAATTGACCAAATCGGATAAGAAGTGCTGAAGAACTGATAAAAAATTATTTTAAAATGCTGATAAATGGATGAAAATTGACCTATATTAATCATCATAAATTTGGTGAAAATTTGATAAAATTGAGTAAATAGTGCAGAAACTTTACCAAAAACCACATTAAATGTTGGAAATTAGATAAAAATGGATTTAAACAATGAAAGAAATTGTAAAAAATTAAAATTTAACAAAAGTAGTTGAAAAGTGCAAGTAAATTGTTCAAAAACCCACAAAGAATTACAGAAAACACGGTGAAAATTGACCGAAAATAAGAACAAAAGGATTAAAAATCATTGAAAGTTTCATAAAAATTCAATAAAAATGTTGAAAAGTAGATGAAAATTGAGCTAAAATATAAAAAAAAAAAAACTAAAAATGATCGAAAATTGGGTAAAAAGTTAACTAAAATGAGTAAAAAGTACTTGATCAGAAATCACGAAAAAATTGTACAAAAAACTGGGTGAAAATTGACTTAAATTAAGAATAAAAGAACTGAAATTCATTGAAAATTTCATAAAAATTTGATGGGTGAAAATCGAGGTAAAATTTGAAAAAAAAAATCTTTAAAAATTATCAAAAATTGGGTAAGAAATTGGCTAAAATGGATAAACATTGGAGAAAAATGACCGAAAATCACGAAGAAATGGTGAAATTTGATTAAAAATAATTAAAACATTTTTTTCCCTTAAAACATTAAAGTTATAAAATTGTCTTTGAGCTAACTTTTTCAATAATACGCAGAATCAAATTTGAAATACCCCTCAGATTAGACATTCTAACATAAAATATTCGTACAAAAATCAATCATCACTTTTTCACTTGTCATTGAAATTAATCTTCATTTCCGAAAAAATCTCTTGCCAACGTTATATTTTAACGCTAAATTTCCTTCTTTCAACACAAATCTTACATTTTTAAATAAAACGGAATATCTAAAACTCCACTTTTTGAATTCTTTGGGGAATTTGAAGGAAAATTGTTGTGATTGGCAACTATGAAAAAAGTGTTTCACAAAAACTTGATGATTTTTCGTGACTGTTAAAAGTGACAATTTTCATTTCATATCAAATTGTCTATCGAGGAAGTTTGTATTAAACTGAATACTATTCAAATGAAAAAAAAATTGAGTCGTCATCCCATTTAGATCTTTTCTTTTGTCTCAAAAGATAGCACACATTCTTCAGATTTTCCTGGTCATTGTGCACTAGATTATTCAGTTAGCAAATTTATGATGATATCTTTTCGATATTGCAGTAAATTCCTGTAATTTCTAGAAGGTACATATAGCGCCCGTATTAAACCTACTGTACATAAAAAATTTCAACCCCGTGCCCCTCCAAAACGATAAATTTGGAAGGGTGATATGCGTTGAACAAAATAAAAAAATAAGAAAAACTTGGCAAACAACTATTTCGAGACTGTGAGGGAAGTGCAATAGGGATGAAAAATCAAAACCCCTAAAAGGCACATTTAGGGTCCCTACTAAATGTATAAGCCAAATTTGAGGGATATATACGAGGAATAATTGTCTTTCAGGGCCAAAAAGGAGGAAAACTTCCATTTCTCTCCTCCAAATTGATATAGGAAGCTGATTTTTGGATGATATACAACTATTGATTCTTTATCTATTGGTTTAAAACCGAATAATTAACAATATACAAAATATTTTAATCAAAAAATGACCACATGGTTATTATGAGCAAAAGATAAAATCACGAATGAACTAAATAGGCAACCAATATACCTTGTAATAAGCGATATTAGTGGTTAGTTGGAAAATGAATTCGATACACATAAAGTATGAAATTTTCAAAAGAAAAAAATTTCAACTCACTATTCGTTTAGGTTTTTTTTTTTTACAAAAATCATTTGCATTCAGCCTCAATCTACCATATTCGATATGCAATGGCTAGTCAATTACGAATCCAAGATTACGCTCTACATGAAGAAATATCGATAAAAGACGACCAGCTCGTTACGTATATAAGAGTATAGAAATAAAAGTATAAGTAGAACCAACATGCGAACAACCAATACTTTACCATATACGTATTCGAACTCAATTACGATAGGTTCGGTTAAATTGAACTGCTTCGATGTAAACGGTTTCGTTTTCTCGGCTATCTCGTACACATACACATCACACCATGGTACGTATATGTACGTAATGTACCTATACCTACGTACACAGACATACGTATAGAATATCGCAGAGCAGCGTGCAAAAATGAAACAAGATTTGACACGGTCGAGAACCAATATTATTATTATTGCTACAGGGGGTGCGAATATCAGTGTACTATGTGCAGTTGGAGAAAAAGCGAGAGAGCAAGAGCACTCTGCTGAGAGAGAAGTTGTTTGAATAGCCTAGCTGTCATATCCTCTTTCAACTTTCTTCTCGGGCGTATCGTCTCGAGGGATCCACTTTAGTAGCTCCGCAGCATTGTACATTTTTGAAGCGATATGTTTGCGTGTAATGGTGAGCACTGAACTTTATACGTACAATGCGAACGCTCCAGCACTAAGACGAAGACAGACCAGCTATACACATCGAAAGGATATTTCAAAGTACTCGCGAGACCCTATAGGCAAAGAAGCCGCACATTTGGCGCGAGCCAACAAATTCCTGCTAGCTTTTTCACAGCCGGGCAATGTACAACCTTCTATTTGTTACACGAGTTTTTTTTTTCCTACACCTTCCTTCCATCGTGGTACATTCGAGTGGTGAGAATTTTCGTACAATACCGCACTTTAAAGCCACCGCGGTGCTCCCCGAATACTCGTACTTATTCCAAGATCGTCGTCACTTTTCTACTCGGATATATATACGAAGAATGCAATGTCAGCATTACTTCGTATATCATCACCACCTACCCTCATGTACGTACATAGAGTCGAATGTGTGTATATTTATGCCGGCACTCGCAAATGTATAAACACGATGACGATGACGAAAACGCGAAAAAGAACGTGAAAAGAAGAGTACACGTTGTATTATCTAGTTCCTACCTAGTACCTACCTACCTACGTATAAATGATCATCTCTTTACAAAATTATTGCATTACGTGGAATTTTTTCCCAAGTCTGTTCAAAATGTCGAAGCTTTTTTTTATCATATTTTTACAAAGCTCGCAGCTATTTTCACTTCTTACTCGTATACCGAGATTTTCGGAATATTACGAGTTTTATATACGACGATGAACCAACTCAAACCCCCTGCCCTCCTGCAACGTGAATTTCGCTCTTATTATAGTATTTTTTCGCGTACACTATCATCGTTACGAATTAGCTGAAAGGACTACATGCTAAAGAATATACTTTTTTATCGAATAAATCTAATTTCTCGATGGATTCTTCTTTCTTTTCACAAGCCAATGCCGGAAGTAAACCGGTAAAGAAGTTGGTTTCATTGTTTCAACATCATACGCGGTTCGCAAGGCCGACGATGACGACGACGATTGTTCAACTGTAGAAATTCGTTACTTCAAATTTTTCGTTCTTCGTGTGTAGTACTATGTCGATTCTTTTTTTACGCTTCTCTTCTCTCTTTCTTTTTTTTTTTTTTTGCCAGAGTAAAAGTAGATGGAATAATATAACGATAGAGATGGAAAAAACGCGCCTCTCACCCTCTTTACGTTTTTTATCTTTCGTATACTCAGTTACTCACATATAGCATATGCCTCCATTGCTGTTATACCCATTCGGTTAATAAAGAGAAATGAATAGAAAAAAAAAAAAAGAAGAAGAAATGGTTGAAAGAAAAAACTAAATTGTGCTCGCTTTAATTGGATGTGCGTTTATTTGAAACGCGTAGGTTTTTTCCTTATTTCAACATTTGTGACGTGGGAAAGACTTCAATGTAGTATCCAAGATAGTTAGAATACTACATAACCAGGTAAAACGGATCAGCGGTTTGTATGTGCTTGTGTGCAACATTATGAATTCGTGACATTATTGGTAGAAAACGCATAAACGAATACAGATTTCCGATTTTTTAAAAACAAAATGAAAACAAATTTATCTCTTTAGAACCAATTTTTATGTTTGAAATACAAAAGAAAACTTAAATTTCAAACATTATAATACGTTTGATCAGACTAATTGTGAACGCTTTTTGTAGTTTCATTTTTTTCCTTGCGTTTTTAGCCGAGAAGATCCACAAATCAATTTTTTCCTTGGAAATTTAAGTATACCACTTGATAATACATAGTTTAAACTATCGATTCAGGCATATAGATATAATTTTGCAGGAACCAAATCCCAACCACGAAGTGTTTACAATTACCTGACAAAAAAGGGGTAATTGTAAATATATGCGAAGGAAAAAATAAACTCGTGAAAACTAAAATTTTATCATTTTGAAAAGTAAATTAGTGAGGAAAAAGTGAAATTTGATCGCTTTCGAAAATTATTGAAATAGTAAGTATTTGAAGTTTTATAATTCTGATCCATCTTTGGGACATTATTCATACAAAAAAAAAAAAAAAAAATTTAATTAACAGAAATAGAAATCACAATTTCGTCATTTTAAAGTTTAATCGTGGAAATAAACAACAATAAAGAAAGGTAACTTCATCAACAACAAAATAAAATTTCAACAAGGTTTTTACTTTTTACAAATAAATATTTCAAAATGTGTTTAAGTTTTCTTTCTTATTTCACATATAAAAATTGGGTCTAACAAAATTAATTTGTTTTCATTTTGTTTTTAAAAAATTGGGATCTGTATTCATTCATTTAATATACATAACCATAATGCTCCTTGAATGTTTTCTACCAATGACGTCACAGTCCCACCACCCACCGCTCAGCCACAGTGTGTTATACAACAATCCACTTTACCTGGTTACGTAGTATTCTAACTATCTTGGTAGTATCTAGAGTCTTAAAATGATATAGTAATTTAAAGAATTGTAAATTAACTAAAGCCACATTTTCGCTACACATTAATTTTTTTTTACCAAATTCTAATTTCAATTTTATCCCCCATGGATGATTTTTCAAGAGTGTTTAAGGAATAGGGTTTTCGTGTTTTTTCAAAAAAATTTTTTGCACCATTAAAAAATTTCATTTTTGATAAATTCATAGTGAAATGGACCAAGTACACTTACCTTTGTTAATTTAAGGTCGGTTTTCATCGCTTGTATACTTTTCAGATTCTCAATAGGTATCCCAATTAATAGACAAAAATACAGTATAAATAGTTCAAAAAAAAAAAAAAAATATATAAACTTGCTTTTGAGGGGCTAAAACATTTCAAATATGTTCTTATAGATGAAGCTTTTTTTATAAATGCATTTTTGTCAATTTTTAAGGTGGGACTTCGCGTTTCGCGTTTTTTTCATTGCATACTTTTTTTTGTCAAAGGCAGAGTTTTTAAGAGAAATGAATTTTGCGTAACCTTCTCGTTTTAAACATCCACTCCATTTCAGATTTCTCCACGGTCATGCAAAAAATCCTCCTTTTAGTAAAAGAACTAAACTTCCAACACCAAATTTGAGTCCCAACATTTCTGACCCCTTTTAAACACTGGGCGTAAAAATCTCAGTAATTATAAACACCCAAGATGAAAAAAAAAAACATTAAAAAAAAGTCGCAAATGAAAAATAATTGTGCATATAAACTTTAACCATGTTGGTTCCGTTGAAAGTTTCTGCACGATTTCTTGAAAACGACTGAACGGAATTCGATGAATTTTAGATGTGTTGTAGTAAACAGCCCTTATTTGAATTTTTTACTTCAGATCAAAATTATTTGAGCTTAAAGAAACTTGGAAAAAGTGCTTTCGTTTAGCATGATAATATTCCCGCTAGATGAAAAAAATCCAAAAAATGGCTCTGTACACGTGTCGGAGGGTACTGTTTTCTACAACATATTCAAAATTCATCGAATTTCGTTCAGTCGTCTTTGAGAAATCCTGCAGAAACTTCTAATGGAACTGATATATTTTAAAAAACGTAAAATTGGCGATTTTTGAGTGCCCTTCAAAAATTTGCTAAGCGATATGAAATTGAAATATTATCCTTAATCGTGTAAAATTAATGATCCTACATCCATTTTAGAAGGTCGTTTTCAAAAAAAAATTTTACTTCATAGTTTCCCAAAAAATCGTTAAAATCGTGAAAAAACGCAAAAGTGGCATTTTTTAAAAACTCCTGAGAAAAAGGAAATGATGACAAGTGACAGCAGGCTAAGGACGACGGGTTTTAAAATTCAAATTTTTTAAGAGACCATTTAGGCACCAGTAAAAGATGATTCGTGATTTACTATCTCGTCACGGAGGGGGGGAGGGGGTGGCTGATTTTTTCAAAGCTCGGTATGAAAGTGATGGTACCTAAGTGGAATATTCTGGTATTTTTTTAGATTTTTTGGACCATTATTATGACTTTGAAATGGGCTTTGAAAACTCTGAGGGGGCATGTCAGTCTCCATTTCAGAGCTGGAAAATGGAAAAAAAATTTCTCGAATTATTAAGAGTATTTTACATCAGCTCAGCAAACAATTTTTAAAAAATATGAAATACGTAAAATACTTCCCATAACTTGAAAAATTTTTTCCGAGTTTCCAGCTCTGAACTGGGGACCGACAAGCCACCTCAAAGTTTTCAAATCCCATTTCAAGGTCATACTACACGTCCGAAAGATCTGAAAAAATTCCACAACACTCCCTCTGGGTATCATCGCTTTCGTACCAAAATTGAAAAAAATCGGTCAAAAACTCGCGTAGGGAAAAAAATTAAAGTAAAAATCCCCCGAATATGCATTTTTTACAGCCTCCCCCACCCCAATGACCAGATAAAAAATCGCGAATACGCTTGAAAATCATATTTTACCGGAGCCTAAGTAGTTTCTTAAAAAATTTGAATGCTGAGACTTAGGGGTAAATCGTCCTCCTTATCTTACTATAGCCTTTACCCACGATGAGAATTAATTTTGGAATTTCTGGAATATTTTGTTCAATTTTTTGAAAATTAGCAAACTTTGAGTCTATTTTGCAAGCTTTAGAATTTGAGTTGGAAAGCTAAAATTTTTACCATATTGTTTTGAGGTCATTTTGCAGCTATTGCAATCCTCCCGTTTATAGATTTCCAACAACAGCAAATTTTGCCCACTTCATTGATTACTGTAACGTTATTGCGAGCTACCTAAACACTCAATTGAAATAAACTCCTCTTAAAAATGATTTTTCGTATTGCTTCAAAAATTTGCAGACACCACCAACGTAAGAAAACATTGCATTTTCAAAAAACCAAGAAATGAAAATTTTGACACTTATGTCAGTTTGATTCTTTAGTAATTTTGTTTCGAAACAAATAAGGCTAGGATAAAATAAAAGTATACACATCTCAGTCCAAACATTTTACCCTTACAACACATCATTGTAATATTACTCCAAACAACAAGTTCATCCTACCAAAAATCAACGTCCGAATGCAATCCTTCAACAACATCGACATCATTTCACCAAAGTGAAGCGACAAAAAAAAGGACACTTAATCATTAAAATTCTACTCGCTATTCAAATGTTCATTCCAATACTTCGAATTCAGTCAGATAAGAAAAGATATGCACGCCACCAAAAAAAAAAACTTCAACGCAAGAATGCAACACCACCAATAACACTCTGGTGCGAAAAATACGAAAAACAAACCCTCGGCTCAAAAAGGAGAAGAAAATACACCGAGTTAATACAAATCGCTGAAATATTCGGCGCGAAACCAATTTTTAAACCGTATTTTCTGTATGTTACAATGTCGCATCCTTTATAAGGATTTATTGTCATCACTCGACAGCTACGTGAGGATCGAAATGAATATTCTCGTATACTGTTTCGATAACAATAAAAAATCCTATTTAAAATACCATTGCCGAAACGACGAGACGCCTACGCATTCTTGAAAAACTCTCGTTTCCAATTTCGGCAACAGGCATATTTATTACTCGTTTCAACATTATATACCGCCGAAAAAAATTAATTAAATGGATTATTAACAGTCGGCGGCGTGTTATTTGCTGGCAAACGGTTTTTTTTTTACGATGAGAGGACAGGGTTCTGTTTACAATCTATACAAACTTCATTCGAGTCTTCAATTAATAAATCAAACCTTGAAATTTTGAAATGTCGCAGAAAAAATTACTACAGTAATTTCAATCTCTGTACCTTTATTCTCTTTTCCGACACATTTTATTAAACGCACAAATTGTACTAAAATTTTTATATTTATACGAAATTGTATGTTTTATTCGTTTATTTTCCTCCTTTCTTACCCTCTAGTCGAGTTTTCCGACCTTTCTCATTCATCTAACATATATCCAACATACATACAATGACCAATCGTATTTCAATCACGTGCTAAACAGTAATACTGGAAAAAAACGATCGTTTTACGTGACGACATGGCACTGCGAGAACGACGTCGACGACGACAACGCCAGAAAAGGTTTACTACATAATCGCTCTGCGCCGGTAATATGATTGGAAAAAAGTATTCTGTCACAGCGAGAAATTGACCCGTTTTCCTCCCGGGACCTTTGATATGATTTGTTTTACTCGAACGAGCCCGTAAACTTCTCTTTTCGTTTTTTCGTCGTCAACGTTTTCTTCTTTTTCTTCTTCTTCTTCTTCTTCTTCTTCTGGTATACTACTTTAAACTCCCGCACCGCTATTCTCATCTCACGCACCCACACCACCTATCATTTTTTTCAGCTTCATACCACCGACGCGACTTACCAAAATCTCACATACGAAGTTTGTAAACACTATGCTGATACGGCGTTATACGAAATACAGGCACACAAACGCACTGTATATTTGTGATGAAGAAGAGAAAAGGGATCTTGAAGAAAAAAACACGACGGTCCGAGATCTTCTTAGCTTTATTATTATTCATGAGAAATTGTCTGCCAAATACCAACGTCGTCGTCGTCGTCATCATCACCATCATCATCATCGCGATGCCGGACTTGGAGAAATATTTTCATTGTTATCTTATTCGTTTCGTTTTTATTCACGATGCCAATTTCAACACAAATTGAACCAGCAACATGATCCACGTTTTCACTTCACGCATATTTCGTGACGAGAGACTCAAACTCATACAAGCGTTAACCACTTTCTGCCCGAAGTTTCAATTCAGAATTAATTTTACAACGACGCGCAATTCTCACGATAAATTTTACTAATCACAATGTAAACTTCGGTAGATAGGTAGCCCATAGTTAGTTTTCAGTTACTGGGAAATTCGTTAGACTACGACCCGAGACCCATTCACCTTCTATAATAAGAAAATTTGCATTTTTTTTGCCCACAGTATCCATTATCATTGATCTGTTTTTTTTTTTTTTTTAAATTCAATATAGGCCAATTGCATTGTACTACTCTGTTAATAGAGTTAGGGAGGGTATTCAGCCTAAAGTATGTTTCAAGGTGAAATACATATACAGTGTGTTCCGTCTCAATAGGAAACCCTTTCAACTGGTAACTATGCAACACACACGTCGTTTATACGTATGTACGTTTGTCTGATATTTAAATCGTTGGCGCGAAGATATGTTCGTACGAAATTTTTTTTCTATCATGGTTATCTGTGCAGCGCATTCGACTATTTTTCCCTCGATTACCGTAACAGATAAAAAGTTCTAGACTAGCTCACTGGAAAGAAAACTTTATGTAAAATTTTTTTGGTACAATGGTTTTTCATTTGGGCTTATTCGGTAAATGCGCAAGAAACCGAAATTAGGGTAGAAACGTGCTTAAAAATTTTCCAGTTTTACAATTTTCGACGAAATTCTCAAAAATTGCCATCATTATTTGTAACTTAGGAATAAAGAAGGATGCGCTGTTTTAAGGGGGAAGGGGGAGGGTGTAGATTATAAATTTTTTCAGCTGAATGCATGCAGTAGGGGACAATGTATTTTTAAATGATAAAAAAATAAAAAAAAAATGATAAAAAGAAATTCGTAAAAAATTGAGAAATCCCAATTAATTCACCTATTGGTAAAAAATAGGCCTATTGATATTTTGGTCCAAAAAATGCATACAGGTCATGAAGAAAAAAAATATTACCCATGTATAAATCGTAAAGTAAAATATCAGAAATTTAAAAAAAAAATGTTTTTTGGAGATGAAAAAATATAACATTTATGCATGAATAACCCCATTTTTTTCAAAACTATTCGATCAATTACCTTTTTTTTCATTTAATATTGTTCAAGTGAATTTTCTCTGTGATTTGACAAAAGGATTTGTGGCAATCTTAATTTAGTTGTAATTTTACATTGACCCAATTCGTGTAGTGCGGTAGTAACTTTGAGAAAATTGATGAAATTTTTGGATAAAGTTGGCGTTTTGCCACAACCTCACATCTAAAGAAGGTTGTGGTGTTCCTGAATAAAACCGTAAAAAAATTAACTTCGAAGATCAAATAATTTCTGAGTAAATGGGGCACAAAGCAGGAATTCGGTTGATCCATGCATAAAGTTATATTTTTTCATCATCCAAAAAAATTTTTTCAACTTCTAAAATTTTACTTTAAAATTTATGTCTGCGTAATATTTTTTTTCTTCATGATCTGTGTGAATTTTTTGGACCAAGATATCAAGTTGCATATTTTTCACTAATATAGGTGAATTAATTGAGATTCCTTAATTTTTTTCAAATTCCTTTTCAACAATTTTTTTTTAATTTTTCGATCATTGAAAAATAGATTTTCCCCTAGTGCATGCATTCAGCTAGAAAATTTTGTAACTCATACCTCCCCCTCCCCCATGCTAAATGGCGCTTATCCCATTTCTCCATATTTAATAGATCTAAAGATATAGTCAGCTGAACTTGAAAAAAAATATTCAAAAATAAAACATGTAGTTTGAGTACAACAATGATTTTTTTCTTATTTTTTCTGTACAATTGTAATGTATAAAGAGTTCTACTTTGGACTCGAAAATCTCTGTCCTTTCGATGTCAAACGTACATTTATGCACTAGGAACATACATGTGTCGTATAGTTAGTTACTCTTTGAAGGGTCTACCAAATGAGACCGTACACACTGTGTCTGTTCCGAACAGTTTTTAGTAAATGTTGGGCTATCAATAAACATTTCAGATAGAAGCATAAGCATCGCTTCTGGAACCCTCTTTTCAAATTTTTCCCAGAAAAAAATATTACTGACCCTTTCTTTTTCACCAATTCTGATACGAAAATATCAACTTATTAGCTTGATTTTTTTCTGTAGTGTCCTCAAGAAGAACTCGGGCTGAAAGACAACGTACCTCAATTCCATGAACTCCTCCCAACGGTTTTGATTTTGTTTAATATAAACTTATTCGGCATTTACTACTTTCATTATTCGGTCAAGTACTTGAGAACGCTCTGTTCACCAAGTAGTCATGTATATGTATGGTATTTTTTCAACCTTAATGTAAATGCATTACACTCGAACATCAGATTCATTTGAGTATGGTTACAATCAGTGGCGGCTCATAATTTCATGAATTGAAGGGGCGGATTCTTGAATGTGATTTTTACCGGAGGGAGAAGGGGTTAAAAATATGGAAATACATTTAAAAAGCTAAACACGAAAGAAAAAATTAGTACGTGCTTAATTAAGAAATCAATCTTAATAATATCTGTAATTCCCTTACATTTTTGAATAATAAAATTAAATAGAAAAATTAACCAATATTCATTGAAATTGAGCTGGATTACTTAACCACACTTATGTTTTCATTTTTTTTTTTAATTTTTTATACGCAGACTTCGGTACTCACTTTTAATGATGACTGTAAAACAAATTAAGAACAAAAGCACATGGCCTCTAGGGTAAAATATGAGATGTTTAACAAAGATGATTTTTTCATTTTTAAAGCTTATTAAATCATGAAATTTAAAATTTCACTATTTGGGGTTTCACTAAAATTAATTTTTGAAATAAACTCGCTTGTACATGAAAAAAGTAAGTGCTTGAGATGGATAAATCTACGCTGAAATACGCGTATGGGCTCCGATCTCTGAACCCTACCTAGACAGAAAAATCAATGCATTATTCTCTTCATTTCGAGTAACTTCGATGCCTGTTCGTGTCATACGAAGGTAGATAGTAAAGGCTCATTTGACGGAGTCCTCCTCGTGATCCGGGGTTTTCTTTACGTACATGCGAACCATATACTCCGAGCCCCATTTCACCGCCTATTTGTAGCCGTACAAAGCTACTCAGCAGGGCTCATTGGAGTGAGTCCGCACATACGAAATCTTATTTATAATCTGTATAATTTTCAAAACAAATAATTTTTCCATTCATTATGTATCGAAGACATTATTGTTTTTGAAAAACCTTTGGAAGGATTCTACCCCAGCATCCTCCTGGCACCAGCCGCTACTGGTTGCAATATATAAATAAAAATAACAATAAGTACGAATAAGGCTCGCCATTGCAAATTCATCTTATTAAATAAGAAATAAAAAAATAAGAAAATCACAACTGTGAAAAAAATGAAAACGTTGTTTTCTAAATTTTTTCACTTTTGAGCTTAGCATTAAAGGAAACATTTGGTAATTCTGGTGCTTAACATTTTCGAAGAATTGTTAGAATAAGGATGACATTCGCGAATGCGTTGCATTATTTGGGCTAGAAGTTGTGCCGAATCCGTGAAAACAATACTCATCGTCGTGTCATAATGTTGTGGTTGGAGAGAGAATACGGAAGGGTATCTTTTTCCATTATTAAAACTTTGTTTCATGACGACGCCGACGACATTCCACACCGCTCTCAATACACGGTACAAATATAACAAATGACCTATACGAATAACTCAACAATCATCATATATCACTTCGCTGTACAGCTTCCATCATATCATAGCACGTTACGTCACTAGAGCTCTTAAAAACGAACAAATTCTCCCTTTACACCTGAACTTTTTTCAAAATTTTTCGACGCATCGCATGTTCCCTTCTTGTCGTACCTACAGTTTTCAGTTTCACACGGTTTTCTCATCATGTTTCCAATGTTGACGCGTTTCTTTTGACATATCACGTATTGTCACATTTAAAAAGTAGGATCAAAGGCGAATACCTTTGCTACTTGAAGGTTTCACGTGCACAAGTATAAGGCCTTCTTGTCATCTTTGGATCTGCTCCGCCATCATTTCAGCTCCTAACGTCGCTTCGTAGTCGAATTCGTTGAATTGTGAAAAAAAAATGAACAAAGGTTAATAAAAATTCCAGCTCGTCGAGAAAAAAAAAAATAAGACGAAAAAAGTGAGATTCCTTTCGAATAATGTCTTTTCTATTACTCTTGTGCTAGATTTACCCCTTCTTCGGTTGCACAGAAAAGGCAACGTGCACGTACAGCACACATCCAACGAGACGATTACAATTTTTCTTTTTCCTACCAACATTTCGTATCCATTTCCAATAGCTCGACGAGGCGTTTATAAATCCCAATCCATTCGATGGAATCCATTTAACTCACAATGGACTATGTTACGAGGAATTTCGGAACGCGTGAAATTTATCGATACGATAAACATAAAGCTACCCATATTAGATGCTACGGTTGTTTTTTAGATTTTTTTCGAAAATCAAAAAGTAATAGGGCGCAATAGTTCAAAATGGGCTGAAATATATGAGGTATAAATATCAGCCCCCTATCTCAAGTAAAACTTCAATCTAACACTATGAAAGTTTAAAACTTGTAAACATACTTTTTTAAATTTTACCAGGAATAGTTCTTTATAACCACTTTCTATCAAAACGACCGTATGAGATGATTTTTAAAGTTGGGCTCTTTTTTTCAGACCACATAAGAAGGATCATTTCTTCCTGTACTCGAGTATCATATAAAAAAAAAGTTGATAAAAATTCAGTTTTTTGGAAAACTTACTGCTTGGAATGGAGATTATGTACATTATGAATATTTTGAATCATCCAAATGCCAGATTGAAATTTAAACGAGGTGGTAGGAGGGGTGCAATTTATGTAGATGTAGATACAGAGATATATCACAAAATTTCACCACGGAACTATGCGTCAATTTTCCAATAACACAACAATTACCACAATTGATAACTTTTCTTCGATGCATATCTTTCACCAGGCTAATTCAATCAAAATATAGTAGTTTAAATTACATAAAATTATCAAAGGAAGGATATACTTTTTAGCCCAATTTACTATGTCACACCTTTTTTGGTATTTTGAATCAATTTTTTTTAGTCCAATCTTCGGTCTGTGAAGATCAGTGTTGTGCATGAAAATATGAAAAAATTAGAGGGCTCCGCTCCCTGACCGCTTTCCGGCCCAACCCCCTTGCGTGGACCTTGCTTCGCTGGGACCACCTCACTGGTTTCCCCTTATTTTCAGTAGGCGTGAAAGAAATTTGAAAAGTCTCAGCCCTAAATAATCAGCATATGTTAAAACACTATTGCATAGATAGTTTCGGCTTCAGTGACTGACATTTTTTTTCACTTAATTTTCTTCTTACTATTATCAAAAAATTACTGTTTCGAAGTTCTAGAAGGTCAATGAGATCATTTTTAGTCATCTCTGATATTTATTCTTCCCACTTCTCCCCCTCCCAAAACTAAAAATCATTTACTCAGTTCGATGCCAACCAAAATTGGCCAAATTTGGGCAGTAGACTTGAACTGAGCATTGAAGTTTTATTTTATATTTTTGAGCAGGGGTGACCTCGGCTTTTCAGTCACGCGCAATTTTGAAGGAGGGAGTGCTGGGTGGCTGAAATGGCAAAAATTGCTTGCTTTTAAACC
This sequence comes from Ferrisia virgata, assembly GCA_900060175.1. Lineage (NCBI taxonomy): Eukaryota > Metazoa > Arthropoda > Insecta > Hemiptera > Pseudococcidae > Ferrisia > Ferrisia virgata. Next base: position 15,821 of record FIZR01003165.1, read on the forward strand.
ATTTGATATAGAATCAAAGGTTGTATAACATATCCAAAATTCAGCTTCTTACATTCATAAAGGGAGGAAGAGTAAGGAGGGTCTGTAAATACGTTACTAACGCTATGAAAACTTACGCAAGCATTCTACTCGTTGAACCATACCTTACCATTTCATCACTACAAATATAACACCGTAGTGTAAATGCGTGTAACATGATACTACCACTTGGCCGACTTCTGAGCTTGATTTCGTTCGTCCAAAATGCTGTAAACGCGTTAAGTGTAAATAGGAGGGTGGGTAGAATCACTAATACAGAGACAAAATTCGTGTAAATACAACACTAACATTTCCTTAACTTCGAAAACGCAAGCTACGAAAAAATGGTTCTAAGGGTTTTGATTTTTTACTACAGAGAGATATAAATATTATCCAATTTATATTTTCATAATTACTCTAAACTTCGACCAGTCGGTGTAACAGTGGGAAGTTGAAGGTATTTATAAACAAAGAATTCCGCTCAAGCTTCAACATAACTTTCTCGAAGATATGTAAATTGATCAAATCTTTCCTAAAATACATTATCATTAAAAATACGTTTTTCGCAAAAATTTTCGCCCTCGCTTTACTCAGGCATCCACAACCTTACCACTAGAATCATCGTTATCTAAGAGGTGAAAAAACACCATTTGAGTTGTAAATTTTATAATTACAAATGAAATTTTTTAGTTCCTCTACTTGCTTCCTGAAAAAGTCCTTGTTGCGCTCTTCAACTTCATTTGTCATGCAATATATTTTGAGAAATATTCAAATAATCTCATTTTTATACCAACGTGTTGAATTTCATGGGTCTGAAAAATTATTTAATGGGGGAGGGGGGTTGGTGGTGAAATGAAAACTAGCTCCCTTAAAGCTGCTATCAGACCCGAATTTCACATATTTTTAATCCGGGCCTGCACATTGTTAAAGTAAGCCAGTCTATTTGGTCTATCGACCCATGGTGGATGGTGGGTGGGGGTAGAGGGTGGAGTATCAACAAAGTCCATTTTGGGGTCCTAGAATTCACTCATACTAACAATAATTTGCTCAACTTGATACCGACCAAAATCGGTAAAATCTAGGAAATAGGCGTCAATTAACAGCGGATTAAATATTTTTTAGGGTAGATTACCTTGGCTCAAAATTCAGTTATGCGGGTGCTGAGAGGCGAAAATGGCAATAATTGGTTTTTTCAAGCCAATTGATGGAGAATAATGGCTCACTAAACGAGAGGCCGTAGGTTCGAATCCCACCACGGGCAAAACGTACGTGTAATGCATTGCGTGCAGTTGACAACTATTACACGCTTACGTTCCGAGCATTATCAGTTATATCAGAAATAATTAGACAGCACGCCGTCTATTATCAGAATCAAAAAGCTTGCAACTGGTTTGAGCGCCCACTCGTGGCCCACTGCTGAACTCCGGGTTGTAAAAACCCGGCAAGCGATACGGTAAGTTACCTGTAGATAGCGTAGAAAGCAACGAGAAACTACTACGTGAAAGCTCAATAAAAAAGACCTCTCTAGAAACCATACTGATCATACAGGCATAGAGAACACGTTTTTGTTGGCCTTACTCACTTGGATACATCAAAGGATGGAAGAGGGTCGATTTCAGGCGACTTGAGACCTATTTGATTTGATTACAAAAATCAGCCCGCCAGGTCAATTAGGAGAGGAAAGGGGTCAGCATCAAGTAAGTGGGGCCAGTTTGTTTGTGAGGACAACAGCTATAAATGTTTCCTAGGACTCTCTCTATAAGGAAAAAAATGGTCCTAAAGGATTGGGGGGGGGGGCTGCAAACTTCTTCTATGCTGGCTTCTCAGTCATCAGCATCACATCCGCAATTTAGAGGAAAAAGTCTGTACTTCAAGACAATCTAGTTGCCACAAATGTACCTAACCTACCTATACTGTTAATGCTGGAAAAATTAAATATTACAGTGTTTTAGATTCTTATGAATCATATTAAACTAAATCAGATTTGATTTAGTACAGGCGATTCACAAAGACAATACTGAGAGAAAACCAAGATAAAGTAATATGCCTCGTGATACATACGTCTACCTACACTGTACATTTGATGAGCACACATAAACTAAATCAGATTTGATCTAATACAGGCGATTCACAAAGACAATACTGAGAGAAAACCAAGATAAAGTAATATGCCTCGTGATACATACGTCTACCTACACTGTACATTTGATGAGCACACATAAACCAGAAATATAGACTTATCATACACGTACATAAATATACATACTATATGTGGTACACAATGCCTATCACATACCTATATCAGCGGAGGAAACTATATAGATAGATTGGACGAAAACGCTACTCTGCCACTATACACTATACAGCAAATGGGGTTAGTTGTCGATGACCGGGGCTAGTTCGTGGTGTGTTTGTGAGAAAGCGACTGACGGCGTGGCGGCAACTAATTTAAATACAATCACATCTGCATAATGAAACTTCACTTATTAAATAATTACACAGAATGTAAATTCATTTGTCAAATTTGATAAAATGTATAAGCCAGCGCGAGAGAACGCTGTTAGATGAAGCATAGGGAAATGAAATGCGGGGCAGGGAGAAATTCCAACGTCGCAGGCGCCGTGTTCTCGTATAAGGGTGTCCGTCTGTGCGTTTTATTTGTACACAGGCAACCGTCTAAATATTCAAATAGCCTTTGGTGATTACGTGCGTATGTATACTTGCTGTTGTTTTGTTTATATGGCATACCCTGGTGTGGTATGAGTGTATGCGGCTATGTAACGTCCAAACGGTACAGATTCGGATGCAGATCTCTCTTTGGTCAGCATCGGTACACACAGAGATATACAATACGAGATACTGTAGGTGGACAATACAATTCACCTATGAATATACATACAATACCCTACCTAGGTAATTTAATTTTTCATTCGCTCGTCCTACCCTTATCTCACCCCTTTGCCTCGAAATAATTATTTATTTAAATTAAACTGCGACCATGCCTATACTTTTGATTGCGTTTTTTTTTTTCAGCGGTAAAAATTACATTCGTAGTAAGTAAAGGGAATACAAAAAAATGGAGGAGACTATCGTACAAACGACAATGACTACCGAGATAGCAATTTACTCTTTTTTTTTTTTAAATCGACGCAACTGCTTTGTCGAACTTTCATTTTTCGAGGGGCAGCAATTTTATTTTTTCGTATTGCTGGCCAACTCACAACGAGGAAATGTGTACCGAAGATGTAAGTGTTACGCGATTATTCTTCGTTCATTATTCTCCGGAGACGAATACCAAGCGTATAAGTTGTGGCGTAGTATTTTTTTTTCAGCAGATACTATGAACTGCTTATTGTATTGAAGAGAACGTTTACATTGTGAGGTCTTTGTTTTCTAGAATTTACACGAGGAAATATTTAACACGGGTTTAATTGTACCACGAATTTCAATTTCATATTATTTGAAAATTGAATACTACTCGCTAATAAATAGAATTAAATCCACAAAACTTTTGACACAAAATTTACGCATAAAATTTAAAGATTTTAGCAGTAAGAATATTTGAAAAAAAATTTCAGCCAAGTCTACAAATTTCACACAGATGATTTGTTGACAAAAATAATCGTCGCATCTTGACAGAAGAGAAAACACACTCGTGGAATATATTTCACAATTCATTCTACTACTTTTGAACATGATGCTTTACTCAATATACAAATCGGTCTGGCTTAAGTTTGGAGAGTGAAATTGATATATGTATTGAGAGTAGGGATAAGAGTGGAAACGGGACCTTGAATTCAAGATTCAAGGAGAGACTCGAGGGAAATGAAAACCACGAAAACGAGTTAGTTCTTAAATGGTAGACGGCTCATTCCATGTCAAAATGACCCAAAAAGTAATTTGGGTCTTTCGATTTCACTTAAATATTTCTTTCAAGTTCCTCTCGGTAGTCTGATGAAGAAATCACTGTCTTTTCGACCTTAAACTTTCATGGGGGTAGGGAGAGGGATAGTCACCATTTTTTGTCAAACAGCTGAACTTTAAAGGCTCATATTTCAAGACCGCTTGAACTATAGATAAATTTGTTTGTGCGGTTCAATTGTTAGTTCAATGAAGATTTAAAATTGACGTTGAAAATTTTGAAAGCTCAAATTTTAACTTTTGAGACGAAAACTTAGGTTGAAAGCTACCATTTAGAAATTTGAAAAATTCAGGTATTTTGCCAGTAGTTGATGTGTAAGAGGAAATTTTTTTACATTTTTGTTAACTACGTCGCATGTAATGATCAAAAAATTTTGAAAATATCATATATTATACTCCGATGTATATCAATCTTTAACATGAGATCTCAACACCCCTGGGCGGCACAGGGGTTTTCAATATTGGTCAAAATTCAAAAAAATTGTAAAATTAAAGTGACATGCCTACTTTTTTGATTTGACCTCTCAAAACGACTTCCTTAATCCGACTCTTTTGTACTCACATGTTTTAAATTTTTAGTAATTTGAAGGTTAGTTTGGAACAGGAGGGAGTCGGATCAAGAAAGTCAGTTGATACTCGATTTTAGAGGTACCTAATTAGTAAGAATCGATATGCCACACCTAATTTTAATCATTTTCCAATATTTTTTCATTTTTCAGGTGGTCAGGGGAGCAATTGGGAGAGGAGGGACGAATATTCATGCTCAGTGACCTGAAATTAAAAACATTCGACATGCCAATTCATTTTTTCAATTTTGGTCATATTAAGGGAATGATGGGCACATTTAAAGGGGTTAGATCAAAAAAATAAGCAAATAATCAAACTCAGCGTTCTAGAATTAGTGGAAATCCATATGTTGCTTTACTTTTACCATTTCATTAAATTTTGACCAAAAGTTAGAACCCCTATGTCTCTCAGGAGTATTGAGATCCTTTTTTGAAAATTCATTAGTTAAAACTACCATGAAAAATTTTAATCGCGGTAATTTTTACAGATTTTCAAATGATAGCTTTCAACTTTTATACTCATCATGAAAAGTTGAGCTTTCATCTCAGTAGCTCAAATTTAAGCTTTCTAAATTTTCAACATCAATTTTGAATTTCCATTGAATTATTAACAAAACTATGCAAACAGATTCATCTTAGCTCAAACCCATCTTGAAATATGTGCCTTCAAAGTTCGACTGTTTGAAAAAAAATTGAGATTATCATAGAATTGTAATGGTCACGCCTCCCTCCAATCCCCATAAGAGATTAAGACCGAAATGACGGAAATTTTTTCACATCAATACCGAAAAGAATTTAAAAAAAATGTTGAGTAAAATCGAAAGACTCGAGTTACTTTTTGGGTCGTTTTGACATGGAATGAACCAGACAGATTAGAGCATTAATCATTTGGTGACGATCAGAAATCTTGGTTACACGACTTGTATCTTTTGGGAAATTCAATTTTTCGGGCCCTCGTGGTCGTTACGATTTGAAAAATTTTTGATGACATTCGCATTAAATCTTACGAGGGAAGGAGTAATTAATCACAACTAAGCATTTTTAAAAGTACCAACTTTCCACAGAATAATAATCATTAATCAACAATTAATCACTCTAACCTATTTTTTATTTTTCCTTTTCTTTGCAGCCAACGGATACGAACCGAATTTCATTCAAGATCTTAACAACGTGACCGTACCAAAAGGGAAAGATGCTGTGTTCAAATGCGAAGTAGATCATTTAGGAGGATACAAGGTAAAATTGTTTCTTTTTTCTAGTTATTCTGAAGTTAACTGACATACTCGAATTTTTTCCTTTGAAATTACTTCTCCGCATTTAATAATCTTACAAACAAAAAAAAAAACAAAAACAAAGAAACTGAACGAAATAAATTACATTGTAAAAAGATTCATTACTAAAAAAAAAAAACTCATCTTTTCCCACTCATTACACTAACACGACGCCAATATAACGCCAAACAAACAGCAATTCATTTAACATAGATGAAAAAAATTCTCAACAAAATTATTTCTAAGACACATTTTTCTGTGCCTCGTTTTTCCACGTACCACCCGATTTTACAAATCTTATCTCAACAATTCGAAAAAGCTATACAAAGATTAATTTAAAATTACAAGACAAAAACATCGCATCTCAGCACCTTGGCTGTACTTTCTCGCCAATCTTCTTCTCATTCATGTGCACATTTTCACAAACAGTTTAATTTTTCGCTAGTACATTCCATTGGTGGTAAGAAAATTGTACTTGGTACTTCATCAACTCTGGCGACTGAGTAAATTAAATGGCGCGTATTCGTCTAACGCTAACAAAACAAAACGCATTTTTTTTTTTCAACTTCAAACTAACGCTTCGTACTCGTAACGATGTCGACGACGGCGACACGACGAGAAAAAAAAAACTAATTTAAAATATTCTTCTTCGAAGACTATGCCAGACGTACCTCTGTACCTGAAAATTTGTACAACAGCTCGCGGGCATACTCATCCTTTATACACGGGCTATAGGAATATAGAAAGAGAAAACGAATACTGCCACGACAGAGAACGCGTTTAATAATAAATTGCAGTAATTAAGATTCTTTCTAAATGAAGAAATTGTTAGACAAATGCGGTATATGTGCAAAAACGTGGAAAAGGAAAGTTGCTGGTTGTAATACTAAAACAGTTTATGTATAGTACAACGTCGGCGAACAAAAATACATATACATAGTGCTATTTGGTGGTATATATCTATACGTATACACTTCGCAATAATCTGGAATGCAGGGTTCGTTTCCAAGAGTTGTTGACAACGCCATCCTTCTCTCACTCACTCTCTTTATCCGTCCTCACCACCACCTTCTTCATACCTTCGAATGATTGATGATTGTTTAGTCGTCCTGTAATGTTGTGTTGCCTGCTCTTACCAGTACTATCCTCTTCCTCCGGCAGCTCGACAAACGTGTAAAACAATACGAAAATCCAACTACTTCGCGTCGTTGCCATCGCATCGTCACCTTGGCTATTTACTCTTTTTCCAATTCGTTTGTCAGATTCGGCTGTGGCCCAAAAATGTTTCTTTTTTGATATTTTTCAATATTTAACAACAGGGATTAGAGGAGATGCAAAATGCTAAAAAAAATATGATAAGAAACATAACAAACTCAACATAGTCCAGGGAAATTAGAACTTTAAACAGGAAAAATTCCCAACAAAGTAATTTTTGGAACAGAGGTCAGTAATATCGTCCTGTTGAACATACTAAAAGTCCCGACGAATCTGAGTAGACCGTAGCCCCCAGGTTGACTTTTATCGCCCAAAATTCAGTTTTTTTTTACAAATATCTTTGTGAATAATGCAGCTACGACAAAAATAGTTCTATGAAAAGTTGTTCTGCGTTAAATTTCCAATGAGATACGTTTATTCATATTTTTGTAAACCCCTCCTTATGACCTCCTGTTCCTTATCTATATAACCCCTCTATGCAAAATAAAAGATATCGTCACATTTCTAGCTAATAATGATTCTGTAAACTAATTGATAAATTATGAGGACTTACTTAACGATTTTCGGATGCAAATATCTTCATCCCTGTTGCGAGGTTTGGACCCTCTCCATCCAAAGTGAATTTAGTTTCATTTGATTTCTAGCCAATAACTCAACCTATCTAACAATCTACTATGTATGCAAAATTCAAATGTAACATTTGACTTTTGGACTTTGCCTTTTTGATCACGTTGAACTCTGAAAGGGTTCATAATAGAGACTCTTTTGGGAGGTATCTGTTGTTTTTTGAGTTTGCCTACCGCTTAGCAGGATGTGGATTTTGTAATAGTCCTAAATATGCTTCTAGACAGATTTGACTTTTCAACATATCCCCTCTCTCTCTAATCCTCCATTACGATCTCGGAACAATGTATAGATTTCGATGACGTTCTGTATGTCCTCTTTAAAGCTCCTAACTAATTTTTACTTTGAAATTGTCGTTCCTCTATCGCCAGGTTTGCTAAAATAATTGAAAACTGGTCGAATGAGTTTCTTAAGAAAAATTTCTGTGTTAGCTCGAAAAATTTATGTAATCACAGTTGATTGCAAATTTTCGAGTATCTACCTCCTTCTCACCTATCTAGTTGCAAAGTTCGATGCTTCAACCCCATCCACCCCCTCCCACCCCGCTATAAAAAGTCACATGTTACTTTATTTGGATTTCGTATATGCAGTAGATTATTGGATAAGTCGAGTAGGCTGAAAATAAAATGAAACTACGTTCACTTTGGATGGAGAGGGCCTGCCCCCCGCAACGGGGATGAAGGTATTTGCCCCTTAAAATCATTAAGAGAGCCCTCGTCATCCATCAATTGGTTTACAGAATCATTATTAGCCAGAAATACGACGATATATCTTACTTTGCATAGAGGGGTCATATACGATAAGGCGCTGGAGGTCATAAGGAGAGGTCTGGAAAAACATGAACAAACATATCTCATTGGAAATTTAACGTAAAACAACTATTTTTGTCGTAGCTGCATTATTCACAGAGATATTTGCAAAAAATTGAAACCCCTACGGGGGGGGGCTACGCTCCATTCAGGTTCGCCAGGACTTTTAGTATGTTCAACAGGACAATATTACTGACCTCTGTACTAAAAATCGCTTTGTTAAGAATTTTTCATGTTAATCGTCCTAAGCTAATTTTCTTGGACTAAGAATATAGACGTAATAACGATAAAATTTTGTTTGGTTTTTCATCAAATACATCTCGAAGATAAAATTTGTCTATTTCTGTATTTTTGAAAAAATTTATATATATTTGGCTAGTAAATTACATTAAATTATTTTCCTTCTTTCCCCTTGTCTCACATTTCTGCATCATTAACTTATCTTCTTTTTCATAAAATTCGATTAAACTAAGCATACGCGCGAATATTGCAATATTCTCGTTTCGACCGTCGTATCGTCTTGTTTAAAGGTCACAAATGCCATACAAAATATACACCTATTTGTAAGTACGAAAATTTCATCGTCGTTTCGTTAATTGCTGCTTCGGCTTCGTTGCATTTTACGCGCTTCCATCTTCTCATTTTCTTTCTTACATTGAGTAATAATTGATCATTAGAAAATATTTTCCTTGTTAATTGCTTATCAAGAAAGAATGAGAAAATGCACAGAAAATGAATAAAAAATTAAAAAAAATTACAAGCACGTCAATCGATATCGCACAAACTAGAGTATCAAAAGGGTATAAAAGAAATTGACGATCTAATACAAAGTAAGATATGTAGGTGGTTCGATAGGTACAAAACTACAAATGAATTTCAATAAATGGGCATATGTTTTTTCATATCCAAATACAAGACGATGACGAAATATGAACAACTATTTCTAAAGATAAAACAGTTATATAGCTTGCAGCTGGTGCTAATAGCCTACTTTTTTTCTTAAATTAAAATAATCATCGAGGGAATCTATAACTTTAATGTATCTGCAATAATACTTCACTGGTTAACTAGCAACTACTCAATCATCTTGTTTGAATTACGTTGATTTCTTTCATTTTGCCTTGTTTATTCCCTGTCGATTATGAGAACTTACGACTTCTCTCCACGCTCTAGTATTGTAAACTAGAAAAACCCACATTTATCTGGATACATACGTTAGCGCATTCATTAATATGTATAAATAATACGAATGCGATGTGGGGACCATACGCAGTACACGTACGTTACGTACCGGACAAAGGAGTCCATATGCAGAAAGCAAATCCTGCACAGCGCACATGTACGTATGGAAAGCAAATATCGTTAGTAATAAAATCACCCTCCTCTTTCACATACTATCGTCCTGCTAATCGTTGTTATTGAAGAGGGAAAGGTTACGACCGCGTGAATTACACGAATGCGACGAAAAAATAAACGATTTAACGATGACAACAGATAATTTTTTACAAAGCACCAAGCTTTACAAAAAGCTTTTCATTAACAAACGTTTTCCGGTTAACGAATAAGCGTTTCTCATTGCAAATAGACGTACCTTCAGTACCTATCTAGTGCCTACATATTACCTATGTATTCTCTACGCGGCGTTCATATGACATCGTCTATGCGGTAAACTTTTTTTTTTTTTTTTCAACAACGAAGAGGATAATTTTTACGTTCATGAGATGCCGGTCGTTTCGTAATTTTTTTTTACGACAAATTTTTTTCTTCGAAAATGTAGCTAGCATTGTTCTGTTCACGTTGCAATACGTAAATGGCAAGCTGACAATTTTATAAAACATAAATAAAACCGTGATATTGACAATATAATAAATACGAGGTATTGGTTATTTCTTAGACTCGCTCGACAACTCAAAAAAAATTGAAAATTTTCAATTTGCAATCATATCGTGATCAGCCCTCTACAGTTGATTACGGGAGGATGGGGTAACATTACATCAATCAACCGTAAGAAAAAAATTACGGTCCGGCTCTCATCCCCTCCGAACATTTTTACTGATCGATTGGCATTAGAAATAGAAATCGCAGGGACGAATGAAGAAATTCTTTAAAAATGAATGCATTTTTTAGCGATAGTAGATCCTATATTTTTTCTTTTCGATAGTGTATGAGGACAAATTTTGTAAAATATAATTTCAAATGAAACGTAATTCTGGTATTTATTCATTTCAATTGTCCAATATTACATTCACGAAAGAAAATCACTACTTTTTACTACCTCTGAAAATTTTTTCATCATTATTAGAAAACTAAAAATGCTGACAAGACCCAATCCTCCTTCTGCCCATAAAAAAGTTAGACATCAAATTTATTAGAAAATTAAAACCTGTACATGGCACGTTAAAAGATATAAAAAAAAAAGTGTTTTTGCGGCGAACCCGAATAGGCAATTCTACTAACGTGCATGCTACCAGTCGATTCTTATGGTTGATGAAAATTTTTTGATTTTGTATAAATTAAAAATTAATGAACACAGAATCTTGTTAAACACCCTGAGATCAAAATCTATTGACGTAGTTCTAAATAAAAACTGAAAATTAAAAATTCGTGCTCTTTTTGAGCTTTTTCACAGTGTTTAATAAATTTCCAAAGAAGAAAATCACCACCTTTTCACTACTTTTGAACTACCTCTAAAAATTTTTTCACTTTCACTCACAAACCAAAAACTCTGACCTCACCCTCCTCCCCCTTCCACATCAAACTGCTTTAAAACAATTTTTCAATTTTCATTTAATTCCAAAATTCAACTATTCATTCTATGAAAGTAATTTTGGTACTTTATTTGTTTTGTTTTTGTATCGGAAGTTCAATATTAACCTCGCTTCCCTTATACCAGTGATATGTCAACTCATAAGACTTTCATGTATAATGGTTCGCATACCCGAAAAATCGAAGGGTCTATGATACGCTATTTTCAGAATTTCATTTCCGCCCAAACCTGTCGCTTCCTTTGAAAATTTACAATGGAAAAATTGATAATGATAAAAATTTGCAGTTTACCTTAAAACACAGTAAATATAGATACACTCGAGTATAAAACATTTTTAAAACTTTTTGTGAATAACTTTTGAAAAAATTATTGTAAGCATCTCATTACAAAATTTTAAAAGGAACGTGAGAATATCTTCATCTCAGTGGTTGGGGTGATTACACCAAGGGTTGCATTTATAAAGAGAAAAAAATATCACTCGAAGAAAAAAATTGTTCACCTATTTTCAAACGGAAATAGAAAATGATATAATTAAAAAATTTCACATATTTTTCATCATGGGGAAGCAAACTTCAGGGTTTCTGCTCAGGCCATTGAGGGGGGAGAGGGGTGTACCGCTACTCATTTTAAAGATTTTCAGTAGGGAGATCATAACTTTTTCAGAAGTTATTCGTAAAAAACTGAAAAAACTGGAAATTTTCAACTACGTGTTTTGATACTTATATCGTCACAGTTTGCAAACCACTTTATCCCCACTCTCGACTTTTTACCACAACCGCTCATTTACATATATTCCTTGCCTTATGACGCAATCATTTCGCTTCTCTTTGGAATTTTTTTTTTTTATTTTTGTCAAAAAATGACTAAAAATTTTTTTCTTCAGTTGATATTCTTGATTTTTATACCACACATAACTGGAAGTCTACATGGTATTTCAAGGTAGAAGTAAGGGATTTCAGCCAGCGAATAGGTAACACATACCGTGTCTATGTACGTAATACGCATGCTTGCCTAGCCTTTAAGTCGCAGGGACCGATCTACTCTGATTCAAAACAAAATTTTTCTCAATTTCATATGAGTTTTTCAAGTGAATGCAGCTTGAGAACCAAAATACGCAGAGATGAGGAATTTATTCGGGAAAAAACAAAATTTCATCTAGATTACTATGGGGTAGTTGGTTCTTGTAATAGCAGAACTGGGAAACAAATTGTTGAAATCATGAGAAAAATGTGCACCAAAACCTTCAATTTTCAAGATTTTTGTAGAATTATTTAAAAATTTGTTCGCATGACACAAAATTAAATTGATATTATTGGAAGAAAAAAGTTATCTGTTTTCAATGCTGCAAACCTGATCTATCTATCACACTTGGATGAAAAATTATGAGCATTTAAATTCTAAAAAAGAGGAATGAAATTTCGGAAAAACACAATTTTTTATTATTTTTGAGAATTTAAATGCTCGTAATTTTTCATCTGAGTGAGACAGAGTGATGAAGTTTGCGGTATTGAAAAGAGCAAACTTTTCTCTTCCAATAACATCAAATTAATTGATATGTAATGAAAAAAAAAAATTGAATAACCCAACAAAAATACTGAAAATTGAAGATTTTGATGCACGTTTTTCTCATAATTTCATCAACTGTTTGCTTCCCTGTTCTGCTATTATAAAAACTACCTACCTCATGGTAATCTGGATAAAATTCTCTTTTTCCTCGAATAAATTCCACATCTCTACCTATTTTGGTTTTTGAGCAGGATCCATTTGAAAAACTTATATGAAATTGGGGAAACATTTTTATGAATCAGAGTAGATCAGCTTCTAGGATTCAAAGGTGAGGCAAGCATACGTATTACGTACATAGGCTCACTTTGCAAGTAAATGAAACTTTTAAAATAGCATATCTTAGCCCCTTAGCTTATTTCGGGTATGCTAACCATTATACATGGAAGTCTTATGAGTTGACGTATCACTGGTATAAAGGAAGTGAGGTTGATGCGAAACACCCGGTTCTTGTTTCCAACTTTGCCCTGAGAACCTCATTAATTTTGAAGGATGGGGTTAAAAGGGGAAAAAATTTTAATCTAAAGATAATCTTGGAATTGACTAAAAATTATATTAAGGGTGAAATTTGAAAAAAAAAAAAAACATTTTTTTTATTAATCAAAAAGAGTATTTATGGAAGTTTTGTGGAAAATAATAACAGTTTTCAAGTTTTTCTTTGATTTCAAATCCATCAATTGAAATTTTTTTGGCTAAATAGACCTCTTTCTCCTCATCTTCTTACACTGGTCGCAAGCGGTGGTGGAGCCTTGAAGGGAGTAATGTTTGAATGTTGCCAAGAAACTCAAGGCCAGGCCTGAACGAAATGAGGGTGCAAAAATTTCACGAATTATCAAAAATGAAAGAGTATAAAATGACAAGTCAATCACATCTTTGTGAAATACAGAAAAAGAAAGGAGTAAAATGAAACTGGCCGATCTAAGCGAGGGTGAAAATTTTTCTATTTTTAGTAGAAAAAAATTAATCCACAGCGAATACACCAAAAAATAATTTTTTAATACGTACTTTAAAAAATTTTCAGCCTAATTTTAACAATTTTTTTTTCACTACTTTTTCAGCTAACTTTTCAAATCAATATTTTTTCACTACTTTCACTATCTAGTTTTGGACACCTATTTGTCTAGGTACTAATCAACTAATGTATTTAAAACATTAAAATTCTGCCCAAATGAAAAGAGAGCAAAAATTTTCCTCAAACTGTAAAACGAGCAGTTGAGAAGTACTATGGTTTACGATACCTTTTTTCTAATGAAAATTGGGTATATTGTCGTCTTTTGGACACACTTCAAGGCGAGAGGGGTGGATTTTTTTAATTTCAGAATTTTTACATTGAAGTTCTCTGCGGATTTAATCATTTTTTTTATGACGGTGGGAAAAACGAATATAACGTACGAAATACGAAACGTCATAAGCCAATTCGAGTCCAAAGTCGAATAATCGTAGCATAAATAACATAACGCGAAACAGTCGATTTGATACTAATAATCGTAAAAATTTACAGCCCTAGGTAATTCTGTATGCATGCTCGCACACCCACATGTACTGCATACAGTGCGTACTCGATAGACTCCAAAATGATAGAATTTTTCACGCGTTATTTTTCACACCTGATTAATCGGTAAGATACAGAATACGTATATTGTATACTGTGCCATGGTGTATAGTTTTTTCTCGCTCGAATAATCCTTCCTTTCAAATATGTATCCCTATCAACTTACGACTCTTCATTCCAATTACCATCAATCTACTACATAGCAATACGAATACTACTATACTAGGTATGCACAAACAAAAACACACGTATGTTCCCCCTTCGCTTTGCAACGCAACCTACGTTCCGCCGAAAAATACATTCTACGATGGAACCACAGGAATACTGTTAAACGCCAAAAATTCTCTGTTATCGAAAGCTATAACGCCCCAATAACTTCCCGAATCCAGTCGGTGTAATAAAATTGCGTTGTATACGCGTTCCGGCGTACATGGAGTGTGCTCCCCCGTGACGTCCTTCTTTCAGCCTTGCCCTCCGAACAATTTCCATGCATAACATACCGCGGCTCTATTATTTCAAACGGATTAGGTGATGTAAAGACTACGTCAAATTATCATCAGTTTCGCGTTTATTATCTTATTGAAATCCGCCGTGGAACAGAAACTCAACGTTACAGGAAATACGCCAGAGATTATTACGTGTGTACCGACGGCGGCGACTGTACCGCTTGCGCTGCCCCCTTCTCTTAAATTCCTACAGGGATGGGGTTTACATTATTATGTCATTCTATGTATTATCATCAAACTCTCTATATTTGTTGATACGCGAAAAGCGCTCACCACACCGTAGGGGTGCCATTTACCCTTCCATACGATGACAAGGGCGCTCAGACGCGTTAAAATTCACGCTCCGGTAATATTGATATTATCAGAGGACATACTAAAACTGTTAAACGTTACAAATATTTTCCCTGTTCCTCCTTCTTCGTTCGCTCGTTCGTGTTAAAGGGCTGCTCGTCATCGTCGTCAAGTTCATCATGTCGGGTTTATTATTTTTATAATACCAACGGAACGAGAAGAAAGTACAGAACGAACACGCGCGCTTTATACGTAATTTTCTTCTTGTTATGGCTAGCGTTGTTGTTGTTGCTGTTGTTGTTGTTGTTTGGTAAAGGCGCCACGCAACGGTAGCCTTTGGGGGGCATTTATTTCTTCGTCGCGGTGTACCTCAACGTATAGTTCACAGCGACATGCCTGGCTCATTTCACACTTCATCTTCAACTCTATGCATTTAAACCGAGTACAATAAATTATCAACGCAGTGTCAAAAAATTAGGCGAAATTTATGCATGAAATATTTTTAAGTTGATTGGTGGAATGAGACGTGTCATTTACTCGACGATATATATTCGAAAAATTTAGATACTACAGAAACTGCGATATTAATTTTAACTCGTGATTCAGAGAAGACAATCGTATTCATGAAAAAACACGTTACATGACATTAGGTTTGGGAATCTACATTTTTAAAGTAAAGGTGTTGAGAGAACATATTTTTTTTTTACCAATTTGTTCAGAAGAAAAAGAGAAACATTATCGATGTCAAATTCAAACATTTTTCTTTGTCAGACAATAACTTCGAGTACTTAAGTATTTCCATTACACAAAAAAAGAAAAAAAAAAGACGAAAAAGGAAAAAAAAAGAAGCAAAAGATAATTTAAGCCTCGAATTCCTTCTTTTTTTCTTATTTTCATTATGCTGTAAAAAGTATAAATAAACCAACTTTGAACACGTTTAACGTAAATGCATAGTTTAAATATAATGAAAATAATACCAAGGTTAACCCGGTAACTTTTCAAACAGCGTAAAAAACAAATAAAAAGTACTTTGTTAAAATAAACCGAACGAAGTACTTGAAAAAGGCGAACTCCGGCACGGCGCAGCGTTCAGCGCTCGAAAACATTTCAGCTAAGTTAAATTAACAACTCGAACAAAGTGTCATTTAAACGTGAATTAACAAAACGAAAACAGTCGACAATATTAAAAACCTATAAACTGAATGGCGTTAATTTTTACACCAGCGAGTGAGAGAGAGGATTTTTAATTAAAATGCGAATTTTATTATTCCACAGGTGGCTTGGATAAACGCCGATACTAAAGCGATTCTCGCCATACACGACCATGTAATTACGAATAATCATCGACTGGTCGCCGCACATACCGACGCTTACACGTGGACTTTGACAATAAGAGCTGTTAAACGAGATGATCGCGGTTATTACATGTGTCAAGTGAATACAGATCCAATGAAAAGTCGGGTATGAATAATTTTCGTATCACGAGTGGGTAAAATCCTTTAGTTGAATATTACTCGTGTCACATAAATACCTCGAGTAGAAAAAAACCATTCTGGTATCTAGTAAAAACAATAAGAATCCATATAAATTATACTTATCGAAACTGCGAACTCGAAATTTAAAATCATTGTAAATACGTCGGGTTTTCCTAGATAACATTCATTGCAACACAATTCGTAGATTAGTTACCAGATCTATACAAAACACTTACGTATTGTCTGTTTTGCAGAAAGCGTTTCTTGAAGTTGTAGTGCCACCGGACATCATATCCACTGGTACTAGTACAGACACAACTGTCGTTGAAGGTAAATCCGCAAAATTGGAATGCAAAGCACGAGGTGTGCCTAAACCGAGTATTTCTTGGAGACGCGAAGACGGACGCGAAATTATTATCCGTAGTTTCACCAACGATAAAAACAAGAGTAAATGAATTAAAAGTATACAAGTTTAATTGTTCGACACGATATACTAACCAAAATATCGATAATTTTAGCACAAGTTTTCGAAGGCGAAAGTTTATATTTACCAAAAGTCACGCGTAACGAGATGGGCATTTATCTGTGTATTGCGTTCAATGGTGTTCCTCCAACAGTCAGTCAACGGGTTCAACTCATTGTTAATTGTAAGTGCAACGACACAATTGTTCAGAATATCATTAATAACCGAAAATCACATGCAATTAAAATCGATAATTTATCAGAAATAATGAAACACAACAAACAAGTACATTAACACTGAAACACTACGAACCACCATTCGCCATATTGCAATTGTTTATCACTAGTGAGATTTGTCTAATGCTGGCAATTGAAATTGATATTTTAAAAGCTTTTTTTTTAAAGTCTACTTCTTGTTTCACTCTTCGACCATAGTTATAATGTCCTTATGTTCTTTAATTTCAATTTATTAGGTGACAAAAGTATAAAAAATTAATTATATTCATGTATATTTTCAAAATTTTAGACGTTTAGATTCTTTGTCATAATTGATCATAATTTACTCCGATGCTAATCTATAGCTGCTCGTTGAATGCGTAATTCTTGCGGTACATAGATACAACTTTTCCATTGGCTAATACAAAATTAAAAATAGGAGTAATTACAATTTTCTGAATTATAATTGGATGACTTCACTTTTGTGAAAATCAAATCAATTTTTTTTTTTTTTTATAACTTTTATTGCTCATTGACGTTGGCTCAGTCATTACTTTACTTTTTAAAAATTGTACTTGTATTTTTCTAGCATTACAACTCAAACTTAAGTTTTTAAAATTAATTTCAATCAAAAATATTCTTAGATTGTTGTAGCATAATAGATCATTGTATTTAATTAGTTATGTATAGTTTTTCTTCCTTCTAATCCAAAACAGACTGAATATGTTCAATTTTATAACTCAAAATCCCATTTCTAAAAATACCTTTTCTTTGCGCTTAATTTCATTGTTTTAATTCAAATTTTGACAAAAACTTGTGATAATGATAAGAATAACTGATCATTAAAATTAAAATACGAATATCCAAAGTCTTAAGAATAGCTGAGCATATTTAGTTCATTCTCTATTGAAACCGAGCATAAGATTAGATTATATTAAGCTAAAAAAAAACTAAATATCGAATAATCACGAAGTCCAAGAACTTGATCAGAATACTCTTGGGGCAACTGGAAATATAACTTACAGAAAATTAATGGACCATTTGAAGCGTACTGTTTTCAAAGAAGTCAAACAATTATACCTTTCTTTTTAGTTCAGCAAACTTCATCCTTTACCTTTATCATTATCAATATGTTTCTGGTACACGTACAATACTTAGTGAAATTTAGAAAGTGAGAGAAATGAAAATTAATAACGTAAACGTGCAGCACAAAAGCGATACGAGAAAAAGAAAAAACATTGTACCTATAATCATTAATAAACGTAACTGATAAAGAAAGACTGCCGTATTGAATTCCAAAATAGAAACTTCATCAATATAAAGAGTGAAAATACGTTGAATGAAATACAATAGAAATGAAAGGCTATATTTATGTTCGAACCATTTCATTTTTATAGTTTCCTATGCTCACTAAAGATCAACAAATACACAACAAGACATCTAGCAGTAGAAAAATGCATTACATCATATCTTATTTTGTGTAAGTTGAGCATAAGATCCTCTTACATGAATGAATTCAATATGTAGTTGGAGAGTAAAATTTGTGTTCTAAATACCGGATACTCGACTTGTGAAAAAACATAAAAAGCCTTCCTACGTACGTACTTACTTATAAGAGTCTGTACAATTTAGATTGAAGTCTACCATTGAAGAATATTATTTAAAGCCAATTATGTTGCTAGAAATCCAACATTTAGCAGATTCGTAGTAATCTGATTGATTTATAGTATACTGTTTATATTTTCGTTTTGATGTCCAGAGGTTCGATTCAAAATTGTTCGAATTACAGTTACTTACTTATATTGGCTGACTTGTGTGTGTAGCTAATCGAAAGGTTTGAGCTCGACCCATCAGAGTCAATTTTCAATTTATTTTTGAATAATTTACTTACATATTTATTTTTTTAATTTTGTTTCAAAATACAATTAATTTGTTTTTAATACCCGAATTTGTTTGATGAATGAAATATTCTTCTAGAAAATTAGGTACCTCATAAAACAGAACTTGTGTTGAATAACAAATCAATTAATTTCTCTGGTTAAAGTTAGATACTTAGATCTACACGACGTATTTTTATGCGAGGAAAAATCCTCTCGTACGTATACACGTAATCGTATTTTAGAGAGAAACGCTGGAATGGTGAATGACGTCTTTCCTTACACAAGCTTTTCACACATGTGGTTGTTTCTTTATACGTATACAACTATATATAAAGTTGAATAGTGAAGCAACTTTTCAAGCATGCGCGTCCGCTAAATATTCTATACCACATGTAAACAGTAACGTTTAAAGTTGTATTCTGTTTGTTTCAGTCCATCCACTAATCCAAGTACCGAATCAATTAGTGGGAGCACCTTTAGAAAAAACAGTTACATTACAGTGCATATCAGAAGCCTATCCCAAACCGATAAATTATTGGGAAAAAGAAGAAAAATCAGGAAGTACGGAATATAACAATAAGTTGAATAACGATATTAAAATTGTAGGCCCAGTTAAGAGTTGACAGATAAACGTTGCAAATCATTAATTCGCCAAAGCCAGCAAACAGTTACAAACTTATAAATAAAAGATCGGGACCTCGGAGTAAAGGGTGGTTACAAAAATTATTCGCAAAATATGCAAATCGTGTTACTATTACAATGTACGCCGTGGGTACAATGTTTTGGGGTTACGCTAATGTTACCTTCAGATACATATCTGTATCGCAAATTTTACTGGCACAACTCCGGTCACCCATTGTTTTATATTATAGCCAGTTGTCCCTGAAATTACGTTGTTTATCATCGTACAACCCTAATTGTTCTAAAAACACGTCGACCTGCATATACGTGCATATTTCTACACCCTAAACAAACGCCACTTGTGCTTTAATTAAGTTACTCTGTGGCCACAAGATTCGTTGCTTTATTCAATTTAAGCATACTCCTCTTGTAATTCTAAATATTTTCAATTTTCAACCGTGCGAAATTGTTCTCGTTAATGTAAAATTAAATCATACTTGATAGGTAAAAACGTTAAAAGATCATATAGGTAGTTATGCATTTTAAAATGAAAAAAAATTGAAATACAGAATATTTTGTTGGTTTTTGTTTTTTTCTATAGACAATATGCTCGTTCATGATAGGAAGAAATACGTTATCAGTGAAAACATAACAAATGATTACACATTCCGATTAACGTTGAAGATAGTGAAAGTGAAGAAAAACGATTATGGTACTTACAAATGCATATCAAAAAATTCAATCGGCGAGTCCGAAGGTGTAATAAGAATACACGGTAAATATATTTCTGCATCTAGAAATAATTAACATTTGGTCAAGGCCTCAAGGGGTAGTTTGTACTTTCCTATTTTATTATCATGAATTCTTTTAGAAATGGACCCAGCGACGCTGAATACACGAAAAGATTTGGATTACGAAACTCCCAATAATATTATCGACTTTAAAGAAAACGAAGCTTATGACGAAGAAACGGAAGATGACAATAGTTTACCATTTGGCAACAAAACTAAGAAATTAGTCAGGCAAGAAAAGTCAACTTCAACAAGGACTGACTATAAATATTTTACTTCTATATTAATACCATGTATAGTATTTTGTTTACTGAACAAAATTTCTGTATAAAACAGTTATACGAGACCGTTTTCAATTTTTTTAAACATGTTTTTTTTTATAATAAGCGTACATCTACTAAATCGTCGCTTTGTGAGATGTTTTTCTTTTTTTTCCTTTTTTTTTGTATAAAAAACATCACGTATAAAGTGACGTGTGATATATTGTTTGATAATTTTTGTGCTGACACAGCTCCAAGTTTTTTTAAAAAAAAATTACCTATGTATTAAACAAAGAATTAATTTACCTTATCGTTTTTTTGTTTTGTTTTGGTTACTGTGCTACCTACATGTATTTTTTTGTACATTACCTATTAGAATATTTTCTGTTATCTGCTTTATCTGTTTCTATTTCCCATGTATTTGTTGATTATGTAATATGTATGGTAATTTATTTTCGGATTAGCGTATTATTTTTTTCGGTTTGTTTCGTTTTTTGTTGTTTTTATTATTATTTTTTTTACATTCTTAATGCGAATTTATTTTCTGTTTTTGGTTTTTAGTCCACTGTCTCAAGAGAGATGATTTTTATCATTAAGTTGCGAAAGTTGTTCATCATACTTAGTAACAACCGCATTAATGAATAAATAAATTAAGTATGATATTTCTAATCGCGATTTATTATTTTTTCCATGTACTTCAATCTTGTGACGAAATCATTAAAATATCAAAATATTTTATTGAACAGTCATAGAAAAATTGCTTTCTATAAGCTATGTACTTCTAAGCTACGTAGCCTTTTCTTTCATAATATTTTTTAGACTTATCAGGAACATTAAACTTTATACACTGAAGTAAAAAAAAAATCAAGTGAGAAAATTCGTGTATAAACAATATGTATTATGAGATAACATTAAAACATGAGGAGATGAATTCTAATAGTATTGTCATACAGAACTAAACTAGGTATATATTCTTTCTATCACACGTTTCGTAAATCGTCTCGTTTTTCTTTTTTCAAAAGAAGCACCGGTTGATTCTGTATAAAAATTTACGTTGGTTTATGAGGAATTTCTTCGAGGGAAAAACATCGTTTTCACAAACTTTCTTCAGGTTCTGACTACATTACATTGACAACCAGGTCGTATTAATTAGAAATTGGATGCTACTTTGATCATTTCATGGAAGATTGCACTATCAAAAGTACCAAACAATAAAATGCTTTTTATAGCAGAAACAATAACAACAATGTAAACAATTTTGAAAACATTCAAGTAAGGCTATTCATCTTAATGGTACAATTTACTAAAATGGTATTTATAAAACGAAAATCTCTTTTGAAAGTACCCAGCTACCTATTAGATAAAGTGGACCGAATTTTTTTATTTATCATATTAGATACCTTTAAAGTGATTCGAAAAAAATGGGTTCTTATTTTATAAATATTCATCATATCGATGTTGAATAAAACATCAGGTAGGCCTACGCACTGAAATTTTTTGTTCTTTTACAATTTCAATAAAATAACAAATGTGAAAATTTACCAAATAGTTAAAATTTCTAAACTAACAATTACATAAGTAGGTATACGAATTATGTAATTGCGGATAATTGAGCACGTGGCACAATCTTCATCAACAATAATAAAAATCACTAATCAAAAGATATTTTCGTTGGTTTGAAAAAAAAATTAAAAAAAAAACAAAACAAAACAAAATAACAAATTTTATACAAACGTTTGACAATGATATTTAATGTTAAACTAATTACCGTTTACCATAATATTTTTTAATACATATACAAATAAATTATGCTACTTTCGTATTATTCAACATAAATACAAATAAAATTTATTTTATCGTACACATTTGATCAGGCGATAAATGAATCGCTTAAATTAATTGTTAAGTCTGTTTTCGAAATTAAACTTAAGGAAGACATAAAAGCTCTAATTAGCCAAAGAAGTTTTGGAAATTAGTATCGTTTGGCCTTAAAAAATATTCCTATACAAATGACGATGACATTTCTTTAATAAAGTACCATCAACTGTTACCCAATTGGGTACGTACTTTTTAAAAAAATATCACAATTTGGCACGAAAAAACAATTCAAAATGAACTGAGCAAATGACAGAGTTCAAATATGTAGTATTTTGATAAGGTTTCAATGCTAAAAAGGATTTCAGATAAGTGGACATTTCTCTAATTAAGATTACGCCATTTTGGTATTGGTACGAAACACGAGTAAGGTTTCTTTTTTTTCGAGTTATTCTATCAATTTATTGATATAGGTCTATAAGTAAGTACAACAAAATGAAACTGATATGTTAGAAAGTTTTGTAAATAGGCATATAAACAATTGAAGAATATTTCACAAATTTTTCAGTCTTATTTTATACTTTACAATGTATTGTTCAAAAAATTTACTATCTCAAATTGATTTTTAAATTATAAAGGTGGCAATGTCATTGAATATTAAGAGATGGTTTGTTATTTATGCATAGCTTCGTTTTCATACGCAGGTCTATCATATAAACATAACAACAATAATATGGCATTACATTCACTGTCAAGATGAAATCAGACGTTGGAAAATTTAGAAATATCGACTCAAAAAAATCATGATTGTTGATTAAAAAATATGTACAGGTTTTTAATTCGTTACAAAAAAAAGAACTCTTTTCATTAATAATACTGAATAGTATAACATAAGAAATTCATATAATAAGAAATTTGTTGAGCTTAAAAATGCTCCATTATTTGGTTTACTGGCAATTTTGAAAACATCGCTCTCAGTTACTGATTGACTGTTGAAATTTTCATTCGAACCAAATTGTAAAATGGAAGTACTTTGGATATCAGTGTTAATATCATTATTGTCTACATTGTTTTGACTTTTTGATGACTTATGAGGAGTTTTAGTGACTTTATGGTGAGGTGTGTGCTTATATAAGTTTGGTAACTCTTTTTCTTTCTTAGGTGGATAATATACGGGCGGTCGAGTCGAGTGTACTGGAAGACTTAATTCTGAAATTGAATATTATCAAAAAGTTAATACAATTGAGAAAAATGGATTCATTTATAACATGAAAATTTTACCAATTAAACGAATTTTGCCTTCAGCTCGACCTATGGTGTTTTCTGAGACGCAAGTGTACTCGCCGAAGTCTCTTTTATGAAGTGTTTTAATTACTAAATCCATATCGGTGGTGTATTCATTGATCTGAGTCTCAGTTATGTTCACTCGAGGGTTGGGCATAATTGGTTCTCCTGGAAGAAAAATATAGAATGTAAGTTGGTTCTTTGAAAAAAGTTTAACATCTACCACGTAGGCCTATAATTTTGTAAATTTTAAATTTGATACATTAATGTAAGTTAACGAGGCCTAAAATCCGCTGTTCTAGATGTAGATATGAAAGTTTTTAGCTTTTCAGCTCTAATTGAACCACAAAATATTTCAAAATTTTACAAAATTCATATAAATAGATATCGAATTTGGTAAATGGGGTTTCAAATGTATTATTTTGGAATCTCTTGAAACCATTCAGATTTGACGAGGGAATGGTCAGAGGTGTCCATCGTCAATCTGCACAAATGGTTGTCAATCATGCAGTACTGTAGATGTTTACATACGTGCCATACTTTTCTTTGCTCGATACGTGACTGGTTTTCGCGTATCAGCGTGGCCAATATTGAAAAAAATCATACTATAGGAACTTTATGGGAACGATGAAATGAGTAAAAATGGTCATTTGAACAATTTGCTTAAACTTAAAATTTAAAGGTACAGTGATTTTAAAAAAAAATCAGAAATTCGTAGAATTATTTTTATGATTAAGGATTTTTGTGTTACTGTTCAAAGCGAACCAAGGCTGTTGAATAAAAGGATTGTTTTGTTCTGTCCTATTCTGTTCTCAAACAGATCGTTTCAAAGTTTTATTGCTCTGTTTTTGGTTTTGTTCCAGCCTATCTACCCAGTATTGTTCTGTTTTAGTTTATTTTATTGTGTTCTGTTCTTTTCTGGTCATAGACACTGAAAGATCAAGATGCAAGTCGGCGGATATAGCAGTAAGGGGATTACGGAAATTTTTCGTCCAGAGTAAATGAAAGCTTCTCCATTAGGAGTACTGTTCACTAATTCCGGTTCAACCTGTTCCCAATTCTAATTAATCATAATCTCTGATGTAAATATGACGTAGATTTTATCAGATTTCTATATAGAGGAAGGATAACTTCTCATCAATGACCGTCCAGCCAGAATTAGTGAAGAGTGACTGTATAGGGAGAAATGAGTGCCCTTTTAACTCGTTTCATCAGTCTCTATTCAACCCCTGTATAATTTTTGTTAAATATAGTATAATAAAATCACAACAGTATCACTTTCAATGTTGGCAACCACACTATGCGAACACTAGCTCTGTGCTGGGCAAAATAATATGGTGTGTATGTAGGTCCCTGAATTACTACTTGATGGGCAACTATTTGTGCAGATTTGCCATGGACAGTTCTGACCATTCCTCAGTGAGATAATTTTGGACAAGGATGGCAAATGAAGCCTATGTCGATGAGAATATTTGAAATTTTGATGAATTTCTTTTTTTAAACGTTTCAAAATTTCCATTCATTCACATGAAATAGAGCAAATCAGATCATATATATATATCTCACTGAAAATTTCTCAAATATGTTGATAAATACGTTACAAATTTTTATTGAGTATCTAGATGATATTTATTCTAGCACCTGAGAAAAATTCAATCCATTTTCTAAAGCAATGATTCTCAATCATAAATAGACTAATTAACGAAAGAAAGATGCTGAATAATAAATTATTGCTTTGAAAGAACGCCTACAATATTTTCAATGCAACTCTTCATACTTATTCACCACATTTTCCAAAGTTTGAAAGAACACAAATTCGTATTTAATTCATAAACAACTGTACCTTTACATGTAATTAATTAATGTCATATTATAGGTAGATATATATTATTTTTATCTGGGAAGTGGGAAGGTCCTATTTTAAATTTTCTCCACGCTACTTCCGAATTCGAGTTTACTTTTAATACGAATTACGAATAGACTATAATTTTCCAAATTCAACCTTCTCACTTTCAGTTTTGCCAAATCGTACTTTCACCTTTCGGTTCCTAACACTTAATTAGTACTTTGAAATTATTTCGTAAATAAAATTTCTAACTCGACAATTTCACTATTTCTGTAGTTATGCTTTAATTTCATAGCTGTGAAAAATTCATTGCAGTACCAAAAATTAGGCCTATTCCAAATTAGAAAATGAAAGCAATTTATTTTCAACTTTTCACCGTTAAACTTGGAAATTAAAAGGTAGCAATTATCAGCTTTATTTTCCGGCTAATTATGCTAATGTTGACAAAGTTTAGGAAAACGTCCCTTATTAATGAAGAGACGACGTTTTCATTTTTTTGTTTTCGCTACCGTTGTTCACTGGATAAGCGCGCTCTGTATAACTTTCCCAGAATTTCTGAGAAGTACAGAAAATTGAAGGATAATTTTCCGATAGCATCTCTGAAAGCTAATAGCATCGTGTTTTTGTCGTAATTTTTCCACGTTTTAAAATAACTCGGAAGAGCTGCATATAGCTTCATTATGGAATGGCCATTTACCTCTATTATTGAGCCACTGAAACGTAGCTTTAGGAGACGCTTCAACTTTACATCGAATTTTAACATCTCTACCAGCGGGTGCGCCTACATGATCATTACCTACTTCGACGACCGGTTTAACTGCAACATAAATATTTATTCAAGACTCGAATATTATACGTACATAGTTCAAAAAAAAACAAAAATATAAGACTTACAATTAACCCTTACACTGAACCTTTTACTCATAATAGGAGGTACTGGGCTTTTGGCTAGACACAAATATGTTCCCATATCAGATCGATTGACTTTTGACAGAGTCAAGTTTTCGCTGACCACTACATCTCGGAATTCTGTAACAAAAATTCCATTAATAAACTTGGGCAGTTATTAACAAAGTTTTGCAATTTTCTGTTAGTCTAGTACAAGCTGTGAATGATAAGAGCACATTGGTTGGTTCATGTTGAAACTATTTCTTTACTGGATGTTTACGTGGTACACCTTAACTGAGACTTGAAGAGGCCACTTGACGTATGAGGAAAATAGTTTAGAAAAGTAGCAGACGATTTTTTGATTTATAGTGAAGTCTTTAGAAAATTTGTACACGGTTCGAGTGTTCGTTGATCTTGGCTTGGTGTTTTTCATCGTCGTATTCGTATTATATAGTATATCTATAGATAGATACCTACATGATTTCTTTGTCTCTCTGTCGTCATTTCGGTTTTTTCTTTTTTTTTTTTCTTTTTTGACAGAGTGTAGGTAACTATTAAGTAAGTAACTGTATCTTTGATGAAAGAGGCAATTCTACGTATTAGAACCTAGTCAGTGTAATGGTTTTAATTAAGAAGAAACGAGTATAAATCCTATTGTGGAAAGTTTCTAAGTAATGCTTCGTCGTCGTGCCGAATCGTTAATAGAGTAAGGCTGGATTATTTAATAAACATTTGGCGCGACTGTTAGGTTACTTAGTGTACGTTATTTTCATTTAAATATGAGAGAAATGAGGAAATTGCATATACCAACTAAGTATTGTGAACTGTTTTGAATTGTGACAAAATTTTAGACAAGTTTCACTGTCACTCCTATGAAATTAAATTATCCCAAAATGTTGACATAAATGTACGGCCTCGAAAAAAAAAGTTATCGAATTTTTCCTTTCTCCTATTCACCCATAACATGATAAAATAATTATTTTGCTAAAATTATGTTTCATGATGTCTGTTTGGTGGTCTAACAAGCTTAAAACTTTGGTATAATCTAGTACCACCAAAAAAACACACGGTACGAATAGTTTTCCAATCTCAAAAATTAGAGGAACGAACATTAGGCCTATTTCGAGAAAATTTAAATTAAAAGAAATTTTCAAGTATGGAAATGAGTAGTGGGTGCAAAACCGAGAAAATTTCGTCGTGTTCATTTTTTGCTTGCTGGAAAAATAAAAGGTAAGTTAAGACCTGTAGATGTATGTGAAATCAAAAAAAAGTAATAATGGAAATGAATAGTCCTTTGAAAGCAGAAAAAAAACAAATTTTGTTCCATACATTTTTGGCCTTACACAAAATTTGAAAGAGCGTGTTAAAGTGGTTTGTGGTTTTTGGTTTTTAAAATAGAAAAGGGAATAGAGCCAAATTTGTTCTATACTCAATGTATTTACTGTTCATTTCCCTCATTCCTTTTTTGTCGGAATTTCTTTATTGAACGTGCATCAATAACCCTTTCAATTTTTCGATCAAGCAAGTTGTGGACGCAACAAGATTTACTTACTCAATTTTGCAATTTTCAAAAGAATAGCTCATTTATATGGTATATTTTTGGGTGGTACCCACATACACCTAAATTAAAAGACACTCTGTATGTAGTCACTACTCATTCAGCTAAATGGAAAAAAATTTAAGTTGAGTAGAGTGAATAGAAGAAAATAGTTGAAGTCCTCAATTATCAACGCTCCAGAAATCTGTATATTAGATTGCATAATGATTGGGTCATAGGGATATTAAATTATTGAAATTTTGATTATAAACCAAAATATCCGTTTTTTGAACTTGGATGGTAGTAAGGATGGGTTTAAATACTACTGACATCATAGACTTACCCAGAAAATTTTCAAGATATGGGCTAAACTTACAGTGCCGAGCACAGCGAAGGCAAAAAATTGAAAAAAATTGAATTTTTAAGCCATAAAAAGTGCATATTTTAGAGTTTAGGTTTAAAGTTTTGAAGTGTCATTAAGATAGTGATGAGTTTTTAACGATTTGGGAATTAAATTCAGCGAGAATGCGCAAAACATTCAATTTTTTCATGCTTAAGTGGGAAGTGTGGGCTATAGTCTCAACAGCCACCCTCTCCGATGTGCTACTGATTAACATCCTTTTAATACAGTAAAATTTTCAACGTCTTAAAAGTTAAAAACTAACTTTTTCAGTCGCGAAATATTATCATTATGTGAATTGAAAAAAAAAGGAAATCCGTAATAAGATAAGAGGGGGGAGGCGGGTCAATGGGGCTAAAAAGTGGACATTACTTAAAGTCACATTTAGGATCTACACTTAATCTACATACCAAACTGCAACTTCCTAACTCAATTGGGGGGGGGGGATATGTGGGAAACAAACTCAAAAAATAAGAAAAAAGACAGAAAATAACTTTTTTGGGGTTGGGAGGAAGGGAAATGCAATGAGGCTGAAAAGTCGAGACCCCTAAAAGACGCATTTAGAGCCCCTACCGAATGTACAGATCACATTTCAACTTCCTTACTCAATTTGGAGGGGCGTTACGCGTAGACAAACTCAAAACATAAGAAAATCTGCTCAAAAATTCAGATTTTGGGAATGTAACGAGACGGGTCTGAATAGTTGAAACCACCAAATGGCACATTTATGGCCACTATTAAGTCTACATACTAAATTCCAACCTTCTAGCTAAATTTGGAGGGGAAGTAGGTGAGGAACAGCCCTCTTTCAAGGTCTGAAAGAAGAAAACCCTCATATCGCCCTTCTTAATTGTCTTGGGAGGCTGAATTTTGAATATGTTAAATAACTTCAGATTGCATCTAATTATCAATGGAACAGTTCTACCACCCTCTCCCACACCCTCATTATAAAAATTATACTTTTTAAGTCTTTAATAGAGAGGCTAGCTTAAGCTTTATAGAGTCTTACAATTTTTGACTTCAATAAAGTTGAAAAATTGACAAAAATTAGTAGCACTATTCACTGCACTCAAATAGCCATTATGCCTAGCATGAACTAGAAGGAAAAACATTTTACAGATTTCCATTGTTTTCACTGAGGACACTTACTTCGAATGATGAATGGTACCAAGGAGACTTCCAGCAAACTGGCACCTATCTCAAAGAAGATGGTATTGCTACTCTTTAATAAGGTTTACAAACGGAGGGATCACAATAGTTGCGAAATGACCTCAAAATAATGTGATAAAAATTTCAACTTTCAACTCGCAAAACTGACTCATACTTAATTCCAAAATTTTCAAAAAATCGAAAAAAGCATTTTTTTGAAATTTTTTTTTAGAAATGAAATTATTAAATATATTTATACTCAAAATTTATCATTCTTAACAAGTTTTCATCATTTCACATTTTTCAGTGTTTTTTAAAAATGAAAAATTGCGTCTGAGGGTCTAAAATAAATGAAATATTTCCTCTTTGGAAGAATTTTTTTTCAGAAAAGCATTTCGTCATTGCTACAATAATAATTTTGGAAATAAATACATACATGTAATAATTCTGAAGTTTAAGAAATGAGTTTTGCTAGTTGAAAAAATTGATTTAGACAGCTAAAATATCTACCCCGTCATTTTGATGTCATTTCATAACTATTATGATCCTACCGATTGCAGATTTCCAAAAAAATCAAAATTTTGCCCAACCCAGCCTCTAATGTAAGCTCATTTTTCAAAACAAACGCCTCATTTCCCTTATCCACTCCACATAAATTAAAATTTTTCGAAAAGAAACTGCACGTTTCATATAATAAAAAATTGTCTAGTAAGTAAATTTTACTTCCTTGTCTTGGGCGTGTATGAACGTATATTTTCCTAGCACACGTAAAAGTGAAAATACTAAAAACAAAACTCGAGGGCTTAATTATCCATACAATATACGCCGATTGTATTCAAAATTTTCGGGTAGGTAGTTATGTAGGTAGCTACCTACATATCTAAATATAAGGAAACTCGATTCGAATGCATAAATTTCGCAATTACCGCGAACAATATGAGCCAAGTGGCAGCATACGACACGATAACCGCTTACTTATACTACTGCGTATAGTATATAGTAAACGTATAAAACAATGGCGGAAATGGTCGCTCTGTGCAAGAACAACACACACACAAACGGGCGAAATATACACGCGACGAATATTCTTGTGCAATAGAATCGACGAAAGTGAAAATGCGAGACGTTATACGCTGGTCCCTTTAGTTTACGGCTTCCTCCATGAAAGTGAAGTCGCAAAACGCACAAAATGAACAACAGCTAAACGTAGAACAACAACCGACGTACTTCTGGATTTGACAGTATGACTTGTTGGGTTAAGTTCGTTCACTGTGGATAGAAGTGAAAACGGTTAGGGGTATAATGTTAATGTTTGAAAGAAATGGGAGACAAATGCAATAATAGTGAATCCAGTCGTTCGTGACGAATAAAGACAAATGTAAAAGCTGCCACTTGCAACTAACTCGAGAAAAACTAAAGAAAAAAATATATAAGAAACAAGTCATGATTCGCTCGATTTTCTAACAATTTTCTATTACAAGCAGCTCGTGCGCGAAACTTTCCATATTTAAGTTGCCTATATTAAAAACTGAATAGAATTTAACGTGATTTCATCCCTATCGTAATAGTTTTTCAATACTATGTCTTCGTATTTCCACGTTATTATCGTTCATATATACATATTATCTGTATATGTAGGTACCTACTCAAAAAAATACCACCCAAAACTTTCTCTCTCTCTCTCTTTCTCTCTCGTATATTCATCGCAAATAATCAAATAAGTCGAAAACGAGTCTAAAAAAAACTCCATCAAAATATACCAAACTAACTACCCGTTTCACGTTAGCCAATCCGAAACAAATCATTTTCTCAACGAAATAACCGAACGGGTTTGTATATTTTCATCGTCGTCGCTATTTTTTGCCCTTCAGCTTACCTTCTCTCACGATATGTTATTCCATCGCATGTCGAATTTTTCCAGCAAATTTTCATCATCGCGATAAAAATATCCAATCATTATTGTACGACGTCTGAAAAAGTAATTGAATCCACCAGTACTTACTCGTATACCAAAAAGCTGCGCATTTTAGATTAAAATATTTTTCCAATTCAAAAACAAGCGTTAAATATTCTAATCGAGTTTTTTTTTCTCTTCAAAATAATCTCTTTTTTTCAGAATATGTTCTCTTAGCACTTTGCATCGAACAGATTCTACATGTACTTGTACAAATGGG
The DNA here is from genome assembly GCA_900060175.1 of Ferrisia virgata. Taxonomy (NCBI): domain Eukaryota; kingdom Metazoa; phylum Arthropoda; class Insecta; order Hemiptera; family Pseudococcidae; genus Ferrisia; species Ferrisia virgata. The sequence continues at coordinate 47,722 of FIZR01003165.1, forward strand.
CAAGCTGAGTACGCACACGGTTTTGAAAACTATTGTAGACAAATTATGCATTGCTGTCATCCCAAAATAGGATCAAATGACTGCCTCATTTCTGAGATCTACTTAAACATCCCTCTCATTCCTAATAAAAAATTAAAAATCCTATTTGTAAAGAAAAAATTGTAAGACATAAAGGCCTTCAATCCTCAAAAGGGATCCAGTCTTCAGGATAAATCGTGTGGTGAGCTACGTCACCTATATCAAAGAAAAAAGTTATCGCGTGTATATCTCAGTAACAAAAGCCTACAGCGAAAAATCACCGTCGGAATCGTAATTCATTACCTGGAAATCACTTTTATCTCGATTTTAAAAAATAAAAAAATCCTTCAACTAACAACCACTTTGCTGTTTTTTTTGAAAAAACATTTTATCGTACAATTTTTGCAGCTTGGACCACCTTTTGGACTGTTGTTAGTCGTGTTTAATGGTTATTTTTACCAAGCGCGCAAACAGTTTTCAAAACTACTGTATCGAGTTTCACATCCCCCCTCCGCCAACAACGTTAAAGAAGGGCCTAATTTTTCACAACCGCTTGAACACCTACACAAAAAATTTAAATAATATGTTCACAATGAAAAGTGCTAAAATGTAAAAAGTCTTAAACTTTCAAAAGAGCCTAGTGCTTGAATATAGGTCCGCATGACGAGCCGTCACACCAGCACCAAAGCGTATTCTCCACCATGGGCAAGTACAGCGTAGATAAGAAAACGGCCAGAAAACAAATAAGTAAGCTAGATCAAAGTAAATGTACCATTTTAAATGAACATTATGAGAAGTTCATTTTCTTCATAATTAGTAAATAAATTCCGCTACCGCCGTTAAATAACCGAACCCTAATCTGAAGACTAAATTGCAACAAGAAACCCTTTTGTTGAAATAATTAATGAAATAATATTAAAACATTCAACGAAATAATATTATTAGCTCACTCCCTAAGCTTATGCTTAACGCATTTGTACTGAGAAACGCCTTCCTTTCGAGGGTTATTCTTCGTTCCCAAATTCTCTTTTATTTTGCTCATTTGTTGCATTCAACTTGAAATGTGTTAATGTAAAGACTGTAAACTTGTACTCTACTCGATACAAAACATGGAAAAAAGCATGCGGGAATTAACATCTCAGGATCCGGTATCTACACTGAAACTTGGTCAGTGATGAGGAAGGTCATAAAAAGTTTCTAATTTTTACATTAAAAAAAAAAAAATTATTTTCTGAGAGAATATAAAAAAGTACTTTCAAAAAACCAAAAAAATATGAAGCAAATTACAGATAAAAAGGAAGTCGGATAATAAGGCATTATCCTACTTTTGGGTATCAGATAATCAAGTAATATCGGAAAAAATTTAGCATCAGATAATCGAGGTTCTACTGTATAATCGTGTACGTTTAAAATTTGAAATTTTTCTTCCTTTTTAGTCAAGGATCAAAATCATGTTTTTGAGTTGACCCTACATTTTCTATACCCATATGTTTGATTATTTTCTAATGTAGCTATTTTTGATGAACGTATACACTAAAGTGGAGAGGAGGAAGGAGGGAAAAGAATAATGTTTTTGTAGATAGAAGAAAATAAAGATGAATCCTCACCTATGTAGAAAAACTGTGCTGGACTACTGGTGTACTACTATAAATCAGTGTAGTTTTGCCAATAGTAATTTGCTACTGCTGGGCAGTGTGTCTTTAGTATTGAAAACCCACTGGGTCAGCTGTATTGGTAGAAATGTTACTTTAGTACTCAAAAATCACACCATCTAATAGCAGTACGGTATTAACACTGGCATAACTGCACTAGGCTGATTACATCCTACCATTAGTAAATACTACTGGGAATGAACCTACATTAACCACTAGAACATACTACTACCATCCATAACTAAAACAACATTACCATTCACCACTTGGATTATGGGATGGAGTGATAAAGTAGAACTTATGTACATTTTTGTGACACACTTCTTCTAAGAGTATTAAACATACCCCACTATTATTAAAAAATTTTGGTCGGTAAATCATTAAGTAGTAAAATATTACTGTATGCGGTAAGCAACAACTGCATAACCACTTTTCAGTGATAAATATTTACTAAAGCACTACTACTGAATGATGAAACACCACTATTCAGTAGTAAGTCAAGTACTGAGGTACTACTAATGTATGGTAGATAACTATTCAAAACTACTGTTCTATAGTAAATAACCACTGCTCCTAGTGCAATTTTTCTACATTGGATGCTATCTGAGGCTGTGCGAGTTAAAAATAATCATGAAATTGGAAAATTTAGATCACTTTGATAAGCAATAAACACATGAACCGAGCGGTCTATAATTCTATATAAGAAGCCCAAAGATGGATTTCCTAAAAAATGATACTGTTATCAATAATTCACCATAAATTGAGAATTTTGTTTTTTAAATTTTGCTTCAAAAGATGATAATATCAATGATTCTCACTACTACTCAACCCCACTTCCTCCCCCTCCCTCTTTAGGGATTACAAAAGTTATTCTAAGGCCAAAAAAGAAGATAGGTCCTCATTCAGCAAACTTACTTCAGTTAGGTTTCACTATATGTACTAAAAAACTATTCACAGCATTATTGATGATGCGATAAATAATAAATTACTAAGCATAAGCAAAATTCTGGCCTGCAGAACATTGGATAGTGCAGTGAAAAATTTTACTCGCAGTACTATCACTTAGTAGTAATTTATCATTTACTCTCTTCTGATAAGTACATTGAATAGTAAAATATTACTACTCTTAGTAAGTGACTAGAACATTACCACTTTATAGTGGTAAATATCTACTAAAACACTACTACTGCATGATGAAACGCTACTGTCCAGTTGTCAGTCAAGTACTGAGGCACTACTGATGTATGGTAGATAACTATTCAAAACTACTGTTCCGTAGTAAATAACCACTGATCGTAGTGTGCTTTCTCTACACGGGCTTTAGCTCTAAACTTTTTAAATGTCAATGAATTTCAATTATTTTTCTATTTCAGTAATTCTATGCTTTATAATTTTGAAAATTGGCCTCTTAAAAAAATAAATGAAAACAAAAATGAAAAATTTACAAAGTTTTATTTTTAGTAAAAAAAATAGAGTTCATTGTATCTACTTCTCTTTATTTGTTTAATCTACTTTGTATAAATTAGTTCGACTATTTAAGCAGAAAATCGATTTTGAAATTTTTTTCCTCGAAAAAAGTAGATACAGGTAGAAAAAAAATGAATGAAACCATATACTCGTAAACTAAACAAAGTGGCGAGAAATATCAATGTTAAGAGTTCCTAAAAATACTTATTTTCTCAACTGAATTATATTTATACAACTTTGATATAGGTGTAATTTTACAAGAGGCTAAAATTTCCAAACATAGACTAAATACCTATAACTAAGTCCACTTTCGATTCAATATTGCAAATAAATGCGGTGAACCAAGGCTGTTTTTTAATGTAACCGAATTAGAACGATGCCTGAGGTAAACAGTACAATAGCAATACACAAGACCACATCCGCTAAATAAAATACCCACCTTGTATAATATACTGTATCGATTAAAAGTACTTACATTAAAATTTTCTCTCGTGTTAACACAGAATCGAAGTTTTACAGAATAAACTGAAGGGAACGCGTCGAAAAAATAAAGTCGCCAACGACAAGAACGCGAAGAGGGAAGTGTACGAAAGGTGCAATACGACACTATAAATATTTAAAATTACACATTCAACGTCGAACTACTCGTCATTCTATTGTTTGTTTTTTTACATCAGTATACTGAGGTGAAGAAAAAAACTTCGCGAAATCTTACAAAAGTCGAATATTTTAATCTACTTAATAATTTTTTCACATTCGCTTCATTCATCGAAAAGAATCCAACTAACGTAATTTTCATTGAAATTGAAATTTTTTCAAAATCTACTCTTTTTACAGATATCAAAAGATTGTTATGCACGGGCGGAAATAAGAACGGAAATAAGCGTGATGTTATAACGATCGAAGATTCAATTAGATATACTACGATTATTATAAAAAAAACAAACGCTAGATTTTTCTTTTTTTTTTTTGCTTTTTATTTTCAATTTTCTTCGAAAACATTTGAAAATCCGGCACTGTTACTGCCATTAATATTCAAGAGCTTTTGAACAGAAGAGCGCAAAAAAAAAAGAAGTTTAAAAAAAATCTTAGTTGATCCAGTCCGTATTTCAAAATGAGCTCATACTCGCTTCACCTCCCCCATCTGGAAAAAGTAACCCAAAACGAAGCAATAAACAATATTCCCTCCGGTTCCCCTGTAAAACATTTAAGTTGCAATGATTTTGCGTCGACTGTTCCCCCATAACATTTAAGACCCTACCCGGATCGCCTCTTCTATCGCACTCAAATAACTTCCAACGCTGCTTACTTATGTTTCTTATTAATGCTAAATTAAATTGTTCCGTCTGTTTGTAATCTGCATTGTTTCTTTAACAAACGCTATGCCAGCCATGGCATGACGGCATTCCTTATTACATGGCTCGCATTCCACCGACTAAATTAACTCAAACTTCTTTTTCGCCTTTTCTCGGCTTATCGATAACGCGTACACTGGAGGGGTCACAATAAAGTGATACGTTTTATATATATATTTTTTTATTTTTCATCCAATTACACCTATTTTACGGTCGACATTTCGCTGTTATTATTTTTTTTTTTTTTCATACCGAAATCATTTTCAAATCTTTTGATAAAAACGCTAACAATGTGTATTATTTCGTCAAAAAGCCTAAAAAAAAAATCAACGAAAAACGTTTGATAGGAATTGCGCGTTATATTTTAGTCATGCTTATACGTAGAACGGGGTAAGCTTATGGAAAAAAAATCCCTTTGATACGCGATCATTGACAGGTTTTTTACCTTTACAACATTTTAATTGACCTTTGTGATACTTACTCATGATACAGTGAAAAAAATACTCGTATCTACGTTGTGTTTTAGAGGGTTGAAAGGTTTGCAATACATATTTGGGTTTTTTGGTACGTACACTTAATACCTCATGTTGGAAACCAGCAATGTTACTTACTTGTATCTGTAAGTTAGGTACCTACGCGAAAAGATTCTCTTCCTTTCTGCTTATTATCCTACATTTGTTTACTACGAAATAAGAACGATTACTTAAAGAGATAATTTTTCAACTCTTGGCCTATAGCCTTTTTTTTTTATAAAAAACGAAAAGTATAAAAAATTTTGTTGTTGTTTTTCAAAACTAAGTTGATAATGATTGTTTTGAAATATGCACTCAGTAAGGTACATTGATTTTTTGCAAATTTTTTTCAAACAGTAACCACCCACCACTACTCAATAGTTATCAAACCATTTCAAACAAAGATTGTAAAAATTTCTTTTTTCATTTCGCAAAAAGACGTAGCTCGTAGAGGAGGGAGGTGGTCGATGGCCTACTCAGGAATTTATTATTATTATTATTATTATTTCAAGTGTCTATGTGAGTAAATAAGTATTTAGGCCTGACTATTTACTCACAGAATCAATTTTTTCTATGCTAAATTGTGGATTAAAATCAGATTCCTATTACAGACCATCGACCAGTGGTGATTGATGGAGAGGAATATCAACAAAATGCATTTTGAGGTCTTAGAAGACTATTAAAACCATTTTTTAAGATGTCAGATATTAAATTCGAAAGCTGTTTAGTATCCATTTTTACAAATTTGTGTAATCAATTTTAGCGTTAACAGTAGATCATGAATAGTAGATCATCAAAATCCGGATTGTTCAGATTTTGATGGCCCGGATTTTGAAAGGTTTGGATATTGATAGTCAGCTTTTCCGGGCTTTTAACATCTGGATCGTCAACATTTGGATTATGTTTGACAAAACAGTTAAATGATATGAAAAAAATGTTAAGCAATTTTCAAAATTTCTAATGTTGAAAAGAGATTAAGAATGTTTTTAAAAGTTGTCATAACAGATGAAATTTGAAATTTGGCCGGAACCTGGGAAGTGATAATATTAAGAATTTTGAAAATTTACTTGGCGTTTTTTTTCTTTACATTCAAGTTTTTGTTCAAGATGTTGATAGTCTAGACATTGATGGTAGGTTGACAGTCCAAATCTTGATGATACAGTAGTTGATGGTTTACTATTGATGGTCAACTATTGACAGTACACTTTTGACTATTAACTGTTGATGGTCAAGTGTTGACAGATCTGGACTGTCAACAGTTGGATTATGTTTGACAAAAAAGTTGAGCGTTATAAAAAAAATACTAAGAAATTTGGCATTCTTAAAAAACATCACAAATAGAATTTAGACTTACAGGGGCAGTGAGGTCTCTAATCTGACCAATGGGCTCGAATTGATAACGGGTAGGATGTATATGATGGGGAAATGTTCTTATGCCAAAATTCAGTCATGTTCAAATTTGTAGAGGAGGTACTAGGGGACAAAACTTACTAAAATTGTTCAATTTTTAAAAAAGTGATAACAAATCTAATTTTTTATTACACATGTAAAAATTAGTCAAATTAAGAGAGGAGATATAGGAATGTTCCCTTTTTTAACCTTGAAAAGATCACTTCTCACATATCTCCCCTCCGAATCGAGCTACAAGGTTAAAGTTTGGTACCTTTGTAGATTCAGTAGGGGCCCTGAATGTGCCGTTTGGACCCTCATACCCCTGAAAGAATAGTTTTTTGGAAAATTTTTCTTATTTTTGAGTTTTTTCTTCCCAAACCTCCTTGGGGATTGAAATTTGATATGTAGATTTAATAGAGGTCTTAGATGTGTATTTTGAGGGTTTCGACTTTTAAGTTCCATTGCGTCCTCTTACAGCTTAAAAGATGTGGTTTTTCAAACAATTGTGCTTATTTTATAAGTTTGTGCTACTCATATCACCCCTCCAAATTAAGGTATGTGTTTAGTATTTGATATTATGATTCAGTAGGGGTTGTAAAGGTGCAGTTTGAGGATTTCAGCTATTCAGTCTAGTACCTACCTGTACCTTGGTTGAAAATGGCAAAACCCTATAAAATGTGAGCATTTTGAGATTATTTGTTTCGAATTCGTCTTCAGTGAGTCAAATTATCTCAATCTAGGCCTTTTTCACAATCATTTTATTTAAATTTTTGAAATACATGTATTCTTTTGCCTAGGATCGTGAATCGTTGGAGATCCCATTTCGACCCTGAAAACCAGACATCCGTTGACCTATTCTTTGAATAGAGCTTTAAAGAAACTTAGGTTTAATGTACGATGATATAAGAACGTTAATATCGTATAAATGAAACATAAAGCACCCTGGACATGACTATCAAGTCATATTTTGCGATCTGAACTGAATAAATATCTTAATGTTTTCAGGATAACTTCTGCTTAAAAAATTCACCCCCTATTAAAATCAGCAAAAAAATAATTCATTGCAATAAATAAGCCTAAAAACTACGTACATACATTGTGACATATATCAAACGTTTGTTTTGAAAACAGAGTGAAAGTTAAAGGTGTGTAGTCTTATAAGTAGATATGTACTCTGAACAAATAATCTAGATTTCAAACTAATGCAATTAATTCGATGTCATTTTCACATCAAAAATATTCAATGACCGGATTAACTTTGAGCTTTGATGGCTAAATTCATTACTTACCTATCTGTTTATCACTTCGTATAACAATTGGTTTACCGTCTTCTCTTTTCCAACTAACTTCTGGTTCCGGCTCACCAGTGGCTTTACATCTTAAATGAATCGAACCACCTTCTAAAGCTTGATATCCATCTGATAATCCTTCATCGTCGTTCAATATATCAGGCGGTATTGTCACATTTAAATAGCCAAGCTAGAAAAAACACGACCATAAGAATAATTATCCTTGTACGCACACATATCAACGTATAGGTAAGATATACCTATCAATTAACCACCCCGTTTCTTTACAGACTTAGTTTACCAGACAATGGCAGTTATTAATTTCTCGCATACTTAATGTAGTTGGTCCGGATGTTCATTTATTTTGAACCAGATAGTACTCGGCGACGTAATTGTTTTCTCATTCATTTTCAAAGGCGATCTCTTCTCAATACATACAATTTAGTCGTCGTAGGTAAACATAGCTAGGTATTCATTAGAAAATTTAATTATTTTCTCAACAACTGAATCATCGTTTTTATTTTACACGGGCTAATTTCAAATCAATAAAATGTGTCTCGTTAACATTCCATCGTATTTTTCTTCGCGATAAAATAAACTTTAAAAGCGTAGTGTTTTTTTTTACCTACTCAAGTAAAAAGTTGTGTTCTTCGAATTTACAGACTTGATAAACTTGTAAAGCGTATAATGTGGTTTTATTAGTGAAAATTTTAACCGAATTTTGGCCAGATTTTTCTCCTAATGAAGCTTAGTGTTACAAGGTATCGACTGCAAATCGTGGTTTATACATTGGTTTTTAATTTTTCCCTTTGTAATTAGTGAATAAAATTCAAATTTTCGTCCAAAAATTTTTTTCATGATAATTAGGTTGGCTTGTAAGTTACTTTTATTGAAAACATTAGTTTAAAATTTAGTTCCCCCTTATATTTGTGAATTGCGCTCGAAGTAAAATTAAAGGAAATCTTTTCGAAATTTGTTTTTCAGGTTGCAAAGAAACATAATTATATCAATAAGGTAATTTACCAATAGTTGATAACTTGCCAGTAGTTGATAATTTTATCTTTGGAGTTGATTTGTGAGACAGTAATGAGATCAATCAAAAACATCAATGGTATTTTGGATAACTCATTTAATTTAGAGCAGAACATCGGTTTTGTTGAGCCTAGCCAAAGAATTAATAATTCATTTTTTTTTATTCACTAGACCAAACAGAAGCTCAAAATTTCCATGTTTTATTAAAAACTTAAATATTTTTGCCAAGCGTTCGAGTTAGTTATTTTTTTCAATTTTTTTGCAAAATAGGTACTGAAGGTCACGATAACGATTATAAAAATTTAACGCCGAAGAATTGGCAAGAAGCGTTATAATAAAAGACAATTATCAAAAAATTGGAAGCGAAATCATCCAATTTATGAATGAATATCATTTGAATGAACGAGAAACCAAAGAAAAAAGATTCGAAAAAATGGCAAAGATATTGAAAAAAGGAGATATAGTATTCATTGTAAACAATACGTTGTCGCAAGCAGAGTATGGCATATGTAAAAAGTTGTTCAAAATGTACGATGAGCCTTACCAAATCATAGATAAGATAGGAAAGAATACCTATCGAAAAAAACCAGTAACATTAACCACATCAAACAATAAGAAGTCGTAGGACAATAACGATACATACTGAAAAATCTGCTCCTTGTTAAATCCTCAAAACATCTCTATCCACCTTACTGATTTCTACCCTAAATTACTAAAGTTCAGATGTAAACAAAAAAAAAAAAGAAAAAAATGGCAAAAGGGTATCATGGTGTTAATAAATACATTAAGCATCCCACCCCTTTTTGTTTCTAAGTAAAATGCACTTACTGAATTTGCGTCGATCACTCAAAAATGCTGAGTATTGGAGGAAATTTAAAACTACGCAGTCTGGCATATCAGAGAACTGCGTAAAGGAAAAACCCCCGTGATGGAGACAGCGAAGATGATCGAGGATCAATACCTCATTCTAAGGAAAAAAGTAATGACTGATCCATTGCCAAAAAAAAAAAAAGGAAATAATGGAGAGTGAGGAGATTGTAGTCGGAGAAGAAGAAAAGAAAATCAAACCTAGGAAAACTAAAAGAGGAAAACAAGGAAGAGGAGCGATGAGAAAAGCCAATAAACAGCTTCAAGACAGGAAGAAGATACTGAAGAGAATAGAGCATGTGAAATAAATTTTTCTGATGCCTGAATAAAATATATAAGCTTTTTAGAACTGTTATTGTTTGTTGCAAATGTTGATTTCGAAACATTTATTACAAATAGGTAAAATTTTCGTAATTATCTCTACATTTTAAATTTTTTTACAAGATTTTATCTCAAAATTTTATATATTTTTTCTCTACAAGAATATTTATTGGAAGGGTTTAATATAGTTTTTTTTTACGAGACTTTTTGTCTCAGAATGTTGATCATGGTTTAACAGAAAATTTTTTTTAGTTGAAAGTTTTTTTATGAGATGTTTGTCTCAAAATTTCAATTTTGTAAGAAATGTTAATCTAAAAATTTTAATTTTCTTTTACAAGATTTTTTATCGTGAAAGTTTAATACTTTTATAAGGTGTCAGGCACAAAAATTTCAAATTTTTTTAATTTGCTATCTACCTAAAGGTTTCATTGCATGTTTTTAAATACAGGCAGATATGAAAATTATGCCATTGAATCGTCACTGAATAGGTTATATTTTTAAACAGGTGTTTCATTGACATAAACATATACCAAAGATTAATAAATTATAAATTAGCAATAATCGTTTTATTATAACAAAACTTTAATTTTTTTGAATACCCAATAACCTATTTGAATGTACAAAAATTTACAATTTTTTACATATGAAGGGGCATATGTAACGGGTGATTCTCCCAAATTGATGTTATAGGGAAACTCTTAGGTAAAGTAGCACACAGCACACTCCATAAAAACAAGTTACAGTGGGACGTCAATAATCCGAACGTCAATAATCCGAAACGTCAAAAATCCGAACGCCTTTCCAAGAAGAAAATTAAAAAATATGTTTTGGTAAAATACGATTTAAAACAGTACGTACAGTATATGAATTGATACCAAAGAAAAATGTCGCGCTTAAAATACAATGTATATACGTACTGTACGTATTTTGTTTACTGTACAGTTATTCACCACAATTTATGTGTGATTCTATCTCCAGTGTGATTTCAAAGGCTGAAAATGTAAGAATACAGTACTTAACCTTATTTTAAATCAATTAAAAATATCCCAATTAAAAGACACACAGCTTTTTTTGTTTTGTTCGAAAATCCGAACAATTTGAAAATCCGAACCAT
>FIZR01003166.1:0-24972 GCA_900060175.1 Ferrisia virgata
TTTTTTTTTTTTTTTTTTTTTTTTATTTTATTTAACCACGCCGTGTACAATCTTACTTATCATATGTAGAGAAACCAAAACTGGATGCATGCATAATGTTTTGCCTATCTTAATCATTGCAGGGGTGAAGATACATAGATCTGAATTTCTTCTTTCTAAACATTTGAAATCATGTTGAGATAAATTAAGGATGTTCAGAGTTAACCCATCAGTAATTGACCAGTCAATAGTTGACCTTGAGCCCGGATTGATTTTATGATTTCAAGTTGAAATGTCGTCATCAGTTGACTCGTCATTAATTGACCCATCAACGGTTGACCTTGACTCAGGATTGATTTCATGATTTGAAGTTGGATTGTCGAGGAAAATATTTGACCTTGATCCTGGCTGATTTTATGATTTCAAATTGAAATGTTGAGGAAATTAAAGATGCTTAAAGTTGACCTGTCATCAATGGACCCATCAACAATTGACTTTGACCTGATAGATTTTATGATTTCAAGTTGGAATGTTGAGGAAAATTGAAGGTGTTTAATAGCGCATTCTACAGTTGACCGTCAACAATTACTTATAATATAATGTTGAAATGCCACTAATTGATAAAAAAGATCAACATGACGTTCACAAAGATATGATGAATGATTACTAGAATTTTTTCATAACAACAACTTTTGATCAAACATAACCCAACTTTTGATGGTCCAAATTTATCAACACTTAACAGTTGATGGTCAATAAAGGACCATCAAGAGCTGATCATCAGGAGTGGACCATCAACGTCTGTACAATCAAGGTTTAGACTATCAACTTTTGATGGAGACCTGCCAATTGTCAAGAGTTGACTGCTTATGATGCACCATCAAAATCCGGATTGTCAGCAGTTGTCACTTTACCATAAATATTCTGATCATCAGCAATCAGTGTCACCAACTTAAATTTTTTTCTAATGCCAGATTGATATAAAAAAATGCTATATTATGCTTGTAAACCAAAATATTTATGCTTAATTCACGATGCAAAATTTTTTACCCAATTGTTACCAGTGCAAGTTTCGATTTTATTCCGTGGATTTTGTAAGCGAAAAATTATGCTAAATTATGCCCAAAATTTTAAAAAATATTGCTGGTATAAAAAAGTATGACTTTATAACATGAAAAAAGAAATTTTCCCATCTAAAGGCACATTTTGGATCAAACTAGACAGTATTATGCATGGAAAACAAACAATAATATACAAAATTTTATAGTAACTTTTGGATTAAACTAATTCGAGTTATTGATAGTAAAAAAAAAAGGTCAGCATTTTATTAGTAAGAATTCAGCGTTAAAGTGAATTTTTGGGAATAAGCTGTGCTAAATTTCTTCCAATCATGCCAAAGTTAAAATCAATTATGCTAAACATTATGCTGATGTTAAATCTATAAATACTGGTGCTAAATAGGTTTTGCATTATATTAACCATTAGCACAATAATGCCAAAAAGGTAACAGTGACCAACAATTTAAAATTCAACTTGAATATTAAGAAAAAAATGCTAAAGAAATTTCCCCCCGGTTCCAGCAGAAGGCCAAATTTCATTTGTAGCGACATAGTTTGAAAAAAATCGTTATTTTTTTTAACGTTGGGAATTTTGAAAATTTCTTAGTATTTTTTTCATGACATTCAACTTTTTTGTCGAACATACACCAACTGTTTACTGAAGCCCAGAACAGTTGACCCTCAATACCCAGGCCATCAAAATCTGAGCAATCTGAATTTTGATGGTCCACTGTTGACGCTGAATTTGACTACACAAATTTGTAGAATGCGCTATTAAACATCTTTTGATGTTAATTGGTACAACGTCATATCCGTTACACTATGGCACAAAGCGGACATCTCCAATATTTTTGGATAAACTTTAGAAATGTTTAAAAATTACCTCAGATTTTCAGGGAAAAAATTTCAGATCTGTGTATCTTTACCCCTGCAATGATTAGGATAGTCAAAACATCATACATAGGCTCAATTACATTTGCTCGATATGTGGTATGAAGGAAGTACTATCAAAGCGAAATACTCTGTATAGTGCGCGTTTAAAATATGAAGTGTTAATTGTTTGATGGATGTAATGAGGACATTATTTAATTGCGTTTCAACTTGTAACATGAAAATGTTTAAAAACACCCGCGGTGTATGTAAAACAATTTATTATAATTTGAATAAATAAATTATTTTTTATTTTTTATACAGTGAAATGAAATAACGTATTCTTTCGTAAGCGTAGAATATTTTTAATTTATTCGTACGAAAATTATTTTTCATTGTGAAAACAACAAGCGACAATTAGAAAATAAATTTTCAACAACATAGCGAAAGTATACTACGAGTATTTCATTCGGACTTTGTATTGTTTGATTTCTTAGGTTGGTACATTACATTGGTGATTCTTTAGCAAACTTGAAGAATTTAAGGTTATGTACTTTTTTTTTTCACCTCTCTAAGGGTTTGTATAATTTCAACTTGATGGAATTTAAAAATAGCAGCTATTTCATATGATTAACGTGCTACTGTGAAAGGAAAAATTGTACACTAGATGAATTTTAAGATTACAGACCAGACCAGCGTATTTTGTGAACAATAGCGACATTTTTAAAGTTATCGATAAAGTGCTCCGGTCATTTACTTTCATTACCTGCTTTCGATAAACACAATGTATGAGTTTTATGACCCTAGTTCACAGTGTACTCACAAGAGAGGAAATAGTATAATCACGTGTGTAGGTGTGTGCATTTCTATAGGTACAAAACATCGCAGCGCATACAATTTGCTAATTTCGAATTTCAATTCAAACAGGTGTACCAATATGCAAAAGGCATGTGTATCAACATGAAATATTATTCAATCAAGTTCTAATATTTGAGTAAATATCAGATATGGTTCGATTATATTTGATGAATGTAAATTTTGTTGAATATAATAGATGTTTTTCAATATCTACACTATGCTCCCCCTTACAGTCCATAAATTTGGCCTTTTGACTTTTTTCTCGCATAACACCCCTCCATATTGAACTAGGAAGTTGAAATTTGGTGTGCACATTTGGTTGGTGTCCGAAATGCGCCTTTTGGGAGGGTATCAACTTTTCAATCTCATTGCACCCCCTTTTAGCCTCAAAAATGTAGTTTTTTGGTCGCTTTTTCTCATTTTTTGAGCCCCTCGCATAATTCCTCTCCAAATTGAACTAGGAAGTTGAAATTTGGAATACGGATTTATCACAGATGCTGAATATGCCTTTTGTAGGTGACGACTTTTTAACCTCATTGCACCCCCTTACCTATATCACTGATCAGGAAAAAGCATTGCGAAACGATATTTCAGCCTCTGATAGTGCACTCAAAAATGAGATTTTTACTGTACAAGGGGGATGTGCCTAACACACTTGTTTGGTTCAAAATTCGTTCGAGTCGAATAACAAAGTTTATAAATTCACATTTTATTGTCAAAACGATCAACGTAGTGATGATTTTGTGTAAGGATTTAAAGTGCTAATAGATTAAATGATAAGAAAATCAAGTTTATCTTTTTTTTATAGTATTGTTGATTGTGTTGGGTTTTGTTTTGAATCAGCTGTGACGAATTGAAAAAATTTTAGTATCAAAATGTAATACCCTGAAAATTAAAAAAAAAATTAGTCTTTTAAGGTTACTACAATATATTACTCTTAGTTTAAAAAATTTGTTCATCAACTTCTTGAAGTTCTAAATTAGTATGAGGAGTAAGATGTTAAAGTTCAAGTTGAAAAGCCCAAAATTTTTTCCAGGTTCATTCAATGTAATTTTGCTTTCATCTTCCCCAACCCCCTCGACCAAGGCACGTAGTACCTACATACTATTTACAAAAATTTTGATATTTTTGACCCCCCCCCCTTCCCCGGACTTTTATCATTTATGTAACCTAAATAAAATTCTATCAATTCATTATCAAACTAAGACTGTCAAATCATATGATATTCAACTCGTACAAAAAAATTAAAATAGCAAACCTATCTACACACGTGTTGTTCCGGTTGCTGCATTTATTGGCAAAATATACGTAACATTTATCAAAACACACATTATAAATATGAATGAATCGATGAGAGAGAGAGAAGATTATACACATGCATAATTTGCAACATTTCTCAAGTTGTACAAAATAAGTTTCAGAGTAATTATTTCAATGTTTTTTCTGAACATTTCATATTTTGCCTTAGTTTTTGAAAATACAAAAATTGACTTACCTAATCTAAAATACACCCTCAAGTATTAAATATTCGTTCGCTTTCACTTTTTATGTGATTTTTGCAACTTTTATAATTCTATTAACTATTTTTTTTTTTTTTTTTTTTCAGAGAAGTTTTAGTTGATAAATAAATTTTTTGTTCCTGTTATAAGATTAAACATCCTTCGCTGTTCATTTCGGAATAACGAAAAAATTAACAACAAAAATAATCAAAAGTAGTAATATTGAAATAATATTGCGTAACCATACCTTACATTCAGTCGAAGCTCACGTGATTAATTACAAAAACAACAAAATAAGATTGAAGTAACATCTTTAACCAAATGATTTATTCACAACATAAACTTTCAGTCCCAATAGACCTAACATTACTTTATAATACATCGCTGTGCAAAGAACAAAAAATTTTAATACTAAACAAAAAAAGTTACCAAGTTTATGAAAGATTTTACCGCGAAGAGTGATGTAATTTGATAAGAACTTTTTAAATTTCATTAAAAATTCAGTAATTAGCATAAAATTACAAAGCTAAGACTGCAAAAGAGTTTACTCACGTATAATAAAAAAGCTTTAACATTTTAAAAATAAGCCAGCAACCTTACCATTGCTTTCTGAATACTTTAATTAACTAACTTTGTCATTTTCAAATTATCAAATCCGTAGCACGAATAAAATAGGCTAAGAAAAATTATAAAACGATTCGGATGTTTATGAAGAACAAAATCCATTTAAGCAGGATCAACTTTCCAAACTTCGAGGAATGTATTTCCTTTATACTCTATTATCATTTCAATCTCGATAAACAATTTTTATTGTCAAAATTTGAGTATTCGTACGTTCGGATGATTTTAGACGTTTCTAATCATTCATTACAACTTTTACAGAACTTCAAAGCAATCGTAAAAAAATAAAAAGGAAGCGAAGAAAATTTCCCGCCATTTTATTTTCACTTAAAATTTTTTATTAAATTTTTTTTTCTTTCGAATAAAACCTTGATTTTTGGTTTTATTTAATTTAACAAAAAAATGTTTGATTAAAATCGAGATGAAATTATTACTTATTTTTTTTCCTCAGCCGACTGTAGACGAATAAATTTTTAAACCAAGTGTTTTTGACATTTCAGTAACACAAATCATGTTTCAAATCTTTTTTCAATTTAATGACTTCTGTGTCGCATGCACTGTATTCTACAAAATGTAATAACGTTTTTAGAAAAAGAAATATATGGATCCAAGATCCAACACCCACTCAACCGCACAGATGACGTCTCGACTAATTCTCAAGTTGAATTGTTTAAAATTCTTGCGAGCATTAGACCCTTAATCCATGTACTTGTACTTCATCTTATATCTTACGTGCGCGCAATTATAATTATCTACATTTCGATTAAACGAGACAATTTTCTCCAAGTATGTCGATGCTATTTTAAAGAATTAGAATATAATCCGATATGAGTAAGTAAAGTAAAGCAAGTCTCTAGGGATGAGGATTAACGCTTTCTATACCCATATAGCTGTACCTACATATTTGTACGAGTATTTTACCAACTCATTCCGGTATATTTTCATGTTTTCTTTTTTATTTTCTATTTCAGCGTTTCGAATGGAAAGTTGCAAGATTCATCGATAGTCATGAACAACTACACATACAATTATTTTCCTACAGCAGATGTTTGAATCATCATTTAATCGGATCATTTAGTATAGTTTTACAAAGATTATTACAAGTTGGACGATTATCGTTAGATGAAGTTTTGATCAATTCGAATAATCAGCCACTGCCGGTAATGAAAGTTTTTCTACTTTAATTTCATTTATTTATACCCATAATCTAAGTAATTTAAATTACCTACACAAAAATACGATTATTTTACTTACACCGAGTTTAAATGAGTAATTTCAACTTACAAAAAAAACGCGCATAATTACACACATTTGCCTGAAACTCGTATAGTGTCATTTTCGTAATATACCGTAATTACCACAATAAGTGAGCAAAAGTTTAAAACAAGCCTTGCAGCTCATTTGTGCAAACTGTTGACCTAAAACCATACAATTAGCTCTGTATATTGATTAACCAAATTAGAAACTCACTTTGTAAAAGCTAATTTATATGATAATTCTTCTAATATTTTCCAAACGAATACAAATTTGTCGAAAACTATTTCTTAAAAGTTGAAAGTTTACGTTACGCTATCCGCATTACAAACGCAGCAGTAAATATTCTAAGAAAGAAAAAAAAAAGTAAACTTTATTTTCATTCGTCGATAATTACTTCAACGTTGAAAATTTATTCAATTCAAAAATTCAAACATCCCATTTAGATCATATTAAAATAAAGTGTACAGACCTGAAAAACATTATTTATTATAGATAAAGGTATTTGGTTTCTTTTTATCGTGTTTTCATTTTTTTTTCCTTTTGACAGTGAAACGTCGATAAAAGGTACATATAAAAGTGTTTCTTTTCTTGACGTCTGCTTGTTTCGAGAATTTTAAATTTACATATAGGTACCTATCTGCATTGTCAACGTATAAAAATCAATTCAATTTATGTTCATTTTAAAAATCAACATAAATATTTTTCCATTAAATTTTCAGTTCTATCGTTTTCAAGATGAAGTTATGTAGCTTACTGATAACTTAGTACTTTACCCAAACAATCTATGTAAATTTGTTACAATTTTTACGGTTAGTAAACTTATTTCTTTTTGAAAAGATTGTCTTGAAAAAATTCAAACCACCGCAGTATCGACTACTCACAAAAAGAGATGAGCAAGAAGAGAATTTATTCAAAATTTGTGCTATGCTTTTACAAAATAGGCTTATATACGTTTTGACCATATTCCATTCATATTAATGCATCATATACTTTGGTCCATTTCAAACAAAACGAATGATATAACTTATTCAAAATTGTGAGAACAAATGAAGTCAAAACACCAAACTAAGACAATGTTGAAGATGAGTAATTTCTCGACATTTTTTTAATCGATTCCAGTGTATAAGGGTTGAGCAGATACCGATATAATGAGTAAACAGCGTTATGTAAACAAGTTACCGAAATTCAAAATTTAAACTGGCATCGATTGAAACAAATCAAAAAAACCAGAGTAATTTTTAATGATCAAGAATGCTTGCATAACTCTTCAAGGTGAACAAAATGCATACTTTGAATCAATTGCCCATCATTAAAATTGAAGGGGTCGTGGGCATGAAACTGTATCAAAACAGTAACTAAAGTAGTGTATTCGGTCTTTCTATAAAGTATAATTGATATATATATATTTTCACTACTCATAAATCATAACATTCAATAAGAAGGATGTGATGAAGTGCATTCCATCTAGTCCCTTCAATTTTGAAGGAATATAATTTATGTGCAGAACACTTTTTGTTCTCCTTGAAAAGTTATGTGAGAATCTTAGTCACGAAAATTTTTTGAATCACTGCCTCTTCAAATTTTGATTTAGGCCATTTGTTCACATGACCATTTTCATTCATTTCATCGGTTTCTACTATGACAACGTTTCAATTTCAAGCTTCTTCTTTTCAAAAGTTGAGAGGCGTACTGGAAAAAAGTTGTTCATTGGTTTAAAATTTCAAAATTCACTTAAAAATAAAAAATAAAAATTATTTTATTATTTTGATTTTTTGGTAATTGTGTCCCAATAAACCACATGAGACCAAAAAAGTTTTAGCGTTTTTTTTTTGCTTTTCAGGATTCCAAAATCATGTGTAAAAACGTATATTTTGAATTTTCTGAAAGGGAAAAAGGAAAAAAAATACTTTCATTTATTATGTCATCAGAAATTATGATATTTCGCTCGGGTTATACATTTCTGACTTATTTTATTATAAAATTAAGCATAAAGATTATTCGATTTCTGTCTTTAAAATTATTTCTACTCTTGCATATTTACACTAGCTCTGAATAGAGCATGTCTTGATTTATGTTTTTTTAATCCTAATGGATTGTATTTACCTTATAATCTACATACGTATTCAAAGAAGTGAATATATCTAAAGAGAAAAGATGGTCCGGAGACTTATGTTTTCACAGCATCTTTACACTGGAAATCGACGCCTAACTTCTTAGTTCGTCATTTTCATCAATTGGATTGCGATAGTAAAAATTCAAAAATTGTTTAATTCACAAAAATTCACAGACGAATTATTTTACATGTTTATTTCAAAAAATTATAAAATATAGAAACTACAAAAATTATAATTTGAAACTGCAGTATCTTTCAACATAAAAATTACTAATAACTTTTAACTATAACATACAACCAACTAACCAGATTTTCTAAACCCTGATGGTCATTTTCTGAACTACAAACCTAACTATATTACAGAATGTAGGACCTTATAGATTTCCTAAATAACTAAAATATATGATAAAAACAGAACACAAATTACTTTTTTTTTTTAAATTGACTAAACACCTGGTAGACTTTAAAAACGCATATCAATCTCCCATTCTCCCTCTTTCAGGTAGTAATAAGAGATGACCCATTCACAAACGAAACGATTCGAGTGGTCCGGATACCTAATTTGTTATACAATTTCAGATTCTTTATACCATCCCTTAGCACATTCTTCACAGGACCTGATTTAATTCCAACCCAAGGTCATCCCCACCAATTTAATCTAATTCATCTCCTGTTTAAGTTTACTGACAGAACTTCAGTGATTTTAGTCTTTAAGAAAAATATATTAAATGCATAGCATGGACAAAACTGATTTCGATGATATTTTAAGACCACAAAAATGGTACTCCATAAACATCCGTAGTGTCGCGTCGCGTCATAGTCGATAGTCTGAAATAGCTTGTTTTTCTTTCACAATACGACAAAGAAAATCAAGTTAAAAGAAGGGTACAAGACAAGAAATATTTGTAAGCTAATTTTTCTTCAGACAGCACATCTCTGAGGAGGTTGAAGTTTACGAGACTCGATAGCGAATCAAAATGATTTCCCATGGACATAAAATCATTTCAAAACCGAGTTGAACTAAAGAAGACGATAATATATTTTTGTTATCGTCTGTCGGCGAAGTTTTATTATTTCGTTATAAGCATTCAACTCTTGCGTATTGATAAGAAAACGATTGTAACTCGAATTCCAATATAAATAATATTTACTCGGAAACCCCTCCTCGTTTCCCCTCAACAGGCCAATACTCAGCAACAATTTTACTCCAATTTCTCCATTTCCTTGAATGAGGTCACCATACTTGCCACGACCAATCATCAATAATTAATTATATTAACAAGATTTTAAATACGTTCGTCTACGTATCAAAGACTAGTATTCTCAAACAAACAGTTTCCTATCTTCTTATCATGAAGAGCAAAAAATTTCGACTCGTTGATTAGCTAAAAAGTCTTAAAATGAAACCGATAATAAATATTTAATATAATAAAGTTAGTTCAAACGAAATTCGACATGAATAAATGTTCCATTGTACAGCTCAACATTTCGTGAAACTAATGAACAACCTATTCTGATATCAGACACCTACGGAAGCTAGGTTAATATTTAATTTAAACGTAGAAAGAGCTTCTCTAGAGAATTTCGATAAGTTTTAAGATCTCGGTGCAGCTTCTGTAACCTTTCAAAGTAGTTCATACGTAGGTATAACTTAGTCCACAGTTATCTTCGAGCAGCTTGGTATGGGTAATTTGACGACTACAGGTATATAAGAAAGAAAAAAGCGTGTCAAGATTTCTACGTCTTTGGAATCGAAAATATCCTTTAACTACATATATCAATTCTGCTTTAGATATTTATTGTATTCGAGTTGAAACTAACGTCTTACTTTATTATTTGACACAATTCGTAAATAGATGGTATAGATGATACACTCATATGAAACATATTTTC
Organism: Ferrisia virgata; assembly: GCA_900060175.1. Lineage (NCBI taxonomy): Eukaryota > Metazoa > Arthropoda > Insecta > Hemiptera > Pseudococcidae > Ferrisia > Ferrisia virgata. The sequence goes on from FIZR01003166.1 coordinate 10,149, forward strand.
AAAAATTGATCTCAATTTGAAAGGAAACAAATCTTTGAGCGAGAGTAAAAAAAATACCATCAACGAGAAAGTTTATTCGTGAGCAGGTAGCTAGGTACACGGTAGAAAAGTAATTTTGGTAGGTTAGGTAGAACGTCGGTCGTAAATTTATAATCTACAAGTAAGAACGCCTGGCTAAGGCTATACGCGAGTTTGTTTTTTATTTGTTCAGTATAGAGGGGGAAAATGAAAGAAAAAAAAAAAACCGAAAATTTAGTTTCAATTCCACCACCGAAATTAGATTACACGTATTTGCTTCTCGGGAATTCATTTACTTATGTTTTTAAATTAATAAAATTATTACTTTTCTGTTGCCAATTAATTTCATTCTCGATTAAATAATACTCTCGTCGTTAAAATAAACAACATGGGCACGAACCCACGGAAAACAAGGCGACACGACACGATACGATGTGAAGCAACAAGATGGAAAAAAAAAAGTGTCGATGTTGTATATTTTCGTATCAAATTATCTTACCAATACGAACGCATCTTGTTAAAATATGCAAATTACCATCAAGTAGAAAATTTCAACAGTACCATTTTGTTTTTAAAATACTCCCCTAAGACGAGGCTTTCTCTCTATTACCTACGAGTATGATGAAAATACACTTAGTAATACTACACGCGTACGAGCACAGGTAACTTTGTTGTATTTCATTAGCTTTTGACGTTATCACTAAAACGCAGCAAAAATACGATATGAACTTGTCGTTAACCAATTTCCTAGGCGGCGGCCTAGGTGCCTACTTTTTGTTCGGTAAATAAAATTATATTTACCGAACGAATTAAGTATCGAAAATTTTACCTACTTTTCGAAACTGCAATATGATTTATGATCGAGCCATCGTATCGCATATATATATCAGTAGATGTATATATGGGATAAGTATTAGCGTGCTACTTAATTAACTAGCGAATTGCGTTTTATTTTATTTATTTTTTTTATTATCATCGTTATTATTTGAAAAAAAAATAATAATAAATAAATATAAGTACCAGCAGCATAAAAATCGATATATTTTCCCCCATTAAAATTACACGAATTTTCACATTTTGCGTATTATATGATTTTTCCTAAGCTATAAGTTGAAATTTTATTTTTTTAAAAACATTTTCGACGTCTCGTCGAGTCGAGCCGTCGACTGATGAAAAACACGAATGTTAAAAGGACAACGACACTTTTTCGCGAAAGTTCTCGAGTGAAATTCCGTTACCGGCAAATGGCTTTGTGTGTATCGAATCGAATTCAAAGACTTGTGAAATGTGAATTTACCGTGTCTTTGGAACATTTTAGCAGAAAATATAATTAAATTTTCACCTAATGAAAATGAACGCTTTATACTTTTCTTACAGTTGACCAAATTTTATGTTGTAACGCGTTACTTAATGTAATAATCAAGTTCGAAATTCATCTCTTCATCGAATATAACGAAATTATAAAACAAGTATGGTACACATTTAGTCACTTACATACGTAGGTAAATACCTACGTATATGTTTAGTTACCTACACTCGAAATACCCGATTTTTAGTGCAGGCAAACTCGCGGAATAAAATTACCAAAGGAGAATACGAATAGGTTTCATTTCAATCGAACTTGATTTTTGATAAAATATACAATAGGTATCTTGTGAAGTCAAAATGAAAAAAAAAAACGGTCTGGTCAAAACCGCATTTTCTTCCTGTATGAAAGTTTTAATAACATACGCAGTTTTCCACATTAATAAGTACTTCTCTCTTCTTATGCAACGGAAAGAAAATCCTGCGACATGAAACGTTCCTGTGAAATGAATAACTACTGCTTTGCACTTGTCATGCAGACACAAAATGAAATTAGTCATAAATTTTTGATGTTGAAATGTACTTCACAAAATAGGTAAATACAAATCTTTTATACAGTGGTATATCTCTTTACTGTAAAAAATCAAAGCCCATCCAAACACTTTTTTGCAGCTCGCGTTTTCAAAGCCAAGGAAATGTTAGTGTTGTATTTATACAAATTTTGTCTTTGTGTTAGTGATTCTACCCACCATCCTATTTACACTTGACGCGTTTGCAACATTTTGGACGAATGAAACTATGCTCAGAAGTCGGTCAAGTGGTAGTATCATGTTACATGCTTTTACACTACGGTGTTGTATTTGTAGTGGTGAAGTGGTAGGGGATGATTCAGCAAGTAGAATGCTCGCGTAAGTCTTTGTTGTGTTAGTAAAGTATTTACAGACCATTTATATATCAGCAATGTTGTAGTGGTAATGTTTATACTTCTGCGCAAACATAAGAGTGAAACAGGTTGATGGATGGGAAGGGAATAAGGTGAAGAACAAATCAAATCCAATGGGAAGGGAATAAGGTGAAGAACAAGTCAAATCCAATGGGAAGGGAGTAAGGTGAAGAACAAGTCAAATCCAATGTTCATGTATGCAGAGTTGATAAAATAATACAATATCACCGCGCAAGTGAACCAGTTGCCCTAAATGACGTAGTGATAATGAAACTAGAAACTTGGTAGTTACAAGAGAATCAACAAGATCATAAAGAGTAATGCGATGATTTGAGAAAATGAGCAATCAGAGGTCATCATCTCTTCCTTTCTTCATGTAAAATTTCGAGTAACCGAAAAGAAGATTTCGTAAGAAAATGCTTAGCAGGAATTCCCTCGTCAATTTATCCAAAAAAATTAAAGTTTAGTGTTATCGTTGGTCTTTTACTGTTCGAACCGATATCGTGGAAAAAATTAGCAGTGCTTGTAGAATTTTTAATAACAAAGCGGCAGAAGGTTGAGAAACACGCTATACCCTTAAACAATGCGAACAAACCACATGTGAAATGTATTTCAAAATATGGTAAAGAGAATGGACGCGTGTCTTATGATAAAAGGGGGTTAGTTCCAACACCAGCAGTGATTGGAAAATTTTTCATGTTGTTTGCATTATTAAAATAAATTTTTGAAATTTTCACGGCTACTACTTTTCGGTCAACGGGTTCATGAAATTTAATTCGGCAAGACATAATTACTTTCAAGTGTTCCGAGGGTCACTAAATTAAGTATTTGCCCATCAAAAGAATTTAAAAAATTGTGGATATCGAACGAACAAAAAAACTTTTAACATAAGAAGCTTCTAAATTCAGGAAAATACGAGTAGCAGTGCATGTACACCAAATTTCAGTCTTCAGGTTAAATTGTGAAAATACCAAATGTACATCCCCAATTTCATCCCGTACTTGAATTTAGAGGGGAGATGGGCACGGAACAGCCTTTTTTGTGGTTAAAAAGAAGAAATCCCCCCTTATTTTTCCCTTCTTCATAAATGTTAGAAGCTAAATTTTAGATGTGTTATACATTTTTTTGATTCTTTATCAAAAGGTTTAAAAGCAGCAATTTGAACCATTTTAGTCACTCAGCACTCCCTCCTTCATGGAAAAAATCTGTTCAACTCACACCTCCTTTCCAAATTAAAGTAAAGGGTTGAAATTTGGTTTGTCTTTTGAGAATTCCGATTTTTTAGCCCAATTGCACTCCTCACAATCTCAAAAATGTCGAATGTTTGTCTTTTTTTTTATTTTTCAAGTTTTTGGAACGCACAATTCCCTTCTAAATTGTGCTAGGAGGTCAAAATTTGGTATGTAGCTTTAATAAGGGCCCTAGATGTATCTTTTGGGTGTTTAAACCTTTTAGCCTCATTGCACCTTCTTACAGCTCCAAAAATTTTAAGTTTTGGTTGTTTTTTTCAATTTTTTCAGTTTGTGGCACGTATAACTAACTTCCAAATTGAGCCGGAAGGTTGAAATTTAGTACGTAGGAGCTTGAGGAGGGGGGAGTAACTACTCAATTCAATATCTATCTGCTGTACCGCTTCCCTCAAAATTGACTTAAGAAAAAACATCACAGAGCAATATATTTTTTTTATTTCTTGAATGAACAATCTACCTACTTCCCCTACTTTACGAAAATCTAGCTCAAAAATCAAAGCATTGCGATTTTTTTTTGCAAATGCATCAAATTGAAATATTATTGCTCTGAACAAGAGTAATAAATTGAGCTCTAATTTGAACTTGTAGAACAGAATTTTGTGTAAATTTTTTTTGGCAATTTTTCATCATAGCTCATTTGATACTACGTACGCAGAGGACTGAATTATTAGAATAACACGTTCAAACATTTCTCAATACCACAGTTTTTGAAAAAATCTTCAAAATTTATCCTCATTATCTCTGTTTAAGAGGAGAGGAAGAATGGGAGGGGTCCATAAAAAGATAATAATGATAGGTAAAGTGGGCAAATTTTTAAGAACTTTATCAAAAATTGTAAAATTGAGAAATTTTTTAGCACATTTTTTCAATAATTTGTCTGCAATGTGTGTTACTCGACGAACTAGATAATGGAAAAATACCATGCCAAAAAATTCTATATCAAATTCCTTTTCTGTATCTTCAAACTGGAACTTTTCATTTATTATGACGGTAAACACACATATATAAACTAGGTATGTGTTGCATGATTACCAGTTAAAAAAGCTTCTTATTGAGATTAAACGCTCTGTACATTTGAAAAGATATGTAACAATCTTATCGTGTATTAGACTCAAAGAACGAATATGCAATTTGCTACTGATCAATCTCCGTATATTTGATTCTTTTTTTTCGCAGATTTCCATAGAATGTGATATTTGGTACCATCAACCAGATGGCGAATCTTCCTTATTGGAATCCTGGTCCGATAATCGGACCTTGGACGAAGACCAACAAATGTTAATAGATATAGGACAAAATATAGCGAATTTAGAAAAATCATTCCTATACAGTAAGCCAGACGTTTGGTCACCGATGGTGGAATCAATGGATACCAGAGATATGCAACCTTTATTAAAACGCGAAAACTCATTCAGTTCTCCAGAGGTTACACCTAAAGAAAAAAAAAAGTACGTGTTTTTCATTATCTCGCTGTCGAAATCGCATTCGATTCTATTTTCGCTTTCAAAATCAATTTCCAAACTTGAAAACCAACATCATAGAGTGGTTTTCCATTACAGACATGACAGCATTGTATAAGTCAGTAAAGTAAATGCTTCTCTTTTACAGTGGAGCAATCCACCGCATGGACTCAAAGGATTCGTTTATTTCAAACTTGGCGAAAATATATATATATATTTTTAAATTGAAATAAACTTTTTAAAGAGCTAGTTTAACTTAAAGGTTGTCATGTTATTTTATCAAATACTGAAACGCTTGTTTTTCTTTAAATTTGTACATTCTTCTTCAATTGTTTTCGTCATTATTTTCCATGTCTCTATAATGATATCGAAATAAACGTCGCGTGAAATAAAATATACCATCGAATTTCCGCAGCCAATTCAACTTTCGCGTTTTTTTTGTTCAGCTGAAAAATTTCATTATCGATTCAAGATTTTAGAAGCAGCATTCAAAGCTTTCAAAAATTCATACCGGGTGTTATGCTAGTAAATTTTACCTCCTTTTGAATTACTAAATCGTACCTTGCCGAGAGAAAATTCATGCATAATTCGCTCATCATCTGTGACGTAAATATTGGTACAGAAGCGAGGAGTAGGATGTAAAAACAACAATATTTTGCGTTTAGAATTTCTTAAAGATGGACTAAAATTTTTTTGGGGGACTTTCTTTTCTAGTGTATCGTAAAAGTTTGACCTTCGCTATACCCAAACTTAATTTTCTTTTGGTTTAAAAATTTTTGGTGAACACATTCTCTTGTTTTCCCTGCGATGGTAAGTTATTCGGATAATCGCAACATGTTAAAAAGTTGCCTTTACACACATAGAAATTAAAAACCCGTAGGAATTAATTTTCAGACCATGAAATCCCCGAGACGAAAATATGATATAAATCGAAAAAATTTAGTGGGAATTTGAAAATCTTTGAAATCGAAATTTTTACGTGGTAAATTAAATTTTTACAGCTCAACGTATCTCTTGATGATTGTAAATAGCTGAAGAGGCAATGATGAAAAATTTCATCTTTCCAAGTCAATTTCTTCTTCATTTCAGCTGAGAGTCAGAACGGGGGGAGGGGATTTAAATGTTTAAAATAGCTATTTTCAAAATATACATAAATATTTATATAAAATTTTACGGCAACGAAATGCTTTAGGCGTGCCCTTGGCCCCTCGAAAGGCTTGAAGGGAAGGAAAGGGATTTTTGAAAATTTTGAAAAGATAATTTTTGTATATAAGTAGGATATTATTTTTCAATATCACTCATTCAACTATTTACAATCATTAGTTTATCAAAAAATGGTATATAAATAGAGGAATAATAGTTTTTAAATGAGGGAGGGAGGAGATCTTGACATTTTTTTCTCTAGAAACTGCTTCAAATTAAAAAAATTAACGAAATGCCAACTTTTTTTTGATAATTCAAATGGAAAAAAAAAATAAAAAAAACGACGTAAACATTTCAATAATTTGAATTTAGAGAATAACTAAGCTCCTCTCCTGAAAAAATGTCTCATTTTATGAAAACACATCTAAATTTAATTCATTCGCTTTTATTTTGAAAAATTAATGAAAATGATGAAAAACGTTTTATATGAGTAATTTTTTAACGCCTTATTTAGCCTCGAGACCCGCATCAATAACCTCTACCCCTTTTTAACAGCCCCCAAACTCCTTAAATAGCCTTCATACCCCTTTTAACGGCCTCGCGACCTCTTCAGAAACCTCCATTCCTACTCAACGTCGTCTAGACCCCTTACATAGCCTTAATACCCCCCTTTAATGGGCTACATACCCCTTATATAGCGTTAATACAACGTGTAATTGCCTTAATACCCCTTACATTCCCCCTCCCATTCCCTTTCAATGGCTTTCACACTCCTCATATATAATCTTGGCAATTTCAATAGCCTTCATACTATTTTTAACTACCCCTAGACCACTTACACAGCCTAAAAACTATCTTTAATAGTCACCATGCCACTTTAACAGTCTCCAAACCACTGATTTAGCCTCAAGACCCTCTTCTTTAGTCTCCGTACTCACTCGAGAACTCAAAACTCTTTAAATTTGTGTTTAGGGCATAAAAAGGATCATGTACAAAAAAATTCAGCTTGTCTTCTCGCTTTTCCTAATTCAATGCTATTTATTTGGGGCAACGTTTACTTACACCATCAGTTATACTTATTTGACTCGAAAGTGAAAATTAAAATTTTTAGATAGCCTGGGGCCCGAGGCCTCTTTCTCAAGGTGACCCCATGCTATGTCACTCCAACCCAGAACACTTTCTACGAAGAGATACTTCTAGACTTAATGTACTCTTTTCAGCCTCGAAAAATTATTATTAATGGGGTAACTAAATTCAACTAATTTTTGCTCAAAATTGAGATGCCTATACTCTCCTCAAAAAGGCTCTGTCAGGGCCACGAATTATTACAAAAATTGGAATTTTATTGGTATATTTGAGCTATCAAGTAAAAATCACCAAGTTTGTAATGATTTGATCTTTTTACTTTTACCACATTTTCTCCCATTAATTCCTCAGGAAAAGGAGAGCGATCCATAAGGAACGGGTTAATGTTATTTTTTTATATTTAAATTTTAGAAATCTCAGTTTCGGAGCAAAATACACAAAATTTCGTTGGAGTTTTTAAAAAAATTCGAAAAAAAAATTCGAGTTGACGTACATAGATGAACAATTACTAAAACATCACTCATCCTAACAACTCTCACATTCCTACAGGCCTCGTAAGTATAGGCTGGGCTGTAGATGTAGGTATATCTACATACCAACCAATAATTCTATCGCAATCCATTCAAAATCAAAACAGAAACATGGGTAGGTCTGCAGTAAAAATGTACGGAATATTTCACATTAAAAAAAAAAAAATTCACGCAAACATTAGCATATGATGAGTAGGCAGATACAAAAAGGGCAACGCATGAAACCCCTTTGAAAATAATCATTCGTGAAATTCCGTTATACCATTTGTAGGATATTTTTGCGTGTATCTTTACAATGATAAATATGTAAAGGCATCAAAAATATCCGACGCGATATTCAACTACAAACATTCCAGAGAGGTACTACAGTACCTACCTAGTCAAAAGCTAAGCGAGGCGACATTTCAATAATTATAATTCGTGGTTTAGCTACAACGCAACATCTGTTATAAACAAGGAATTAAATCTATGAACATATTACCGTTTAAACCCACATGGTTTGATACAATACGGTCAAGTATGTAGTTCCTGAACGCAATCCCATAAATTTATAGCCTTTTTTGGTCCATATCAATGCCTTGTAATATGATACGAACGTTCATATTTTTATAACGATAATGTTCTGCGTCGAGAAAAGCTCGATTACAAGATAGATTATAATGTAGGTACTTATCAAGAGTTTTTTTTTTGTTTTTGTAGTTTTTTTTTTTTTTAGTTTATATTATAATAAATAGGTACCTATTACAACAACTTCTGGTAACGAATCCAATTTAATACCTCTCATGAATCCTTCGTTTAGAAAAAAAAAAAAGGAAAAGGAAGCTATCCATTTTAAATGATAATTATCATTTTATACGAAAATAAAATTACAACAAGTAAAAATAAAATAAGAGCAGGTTTAAAAGAAAACTTTCTTTTTAGTAATCATTTCAAGCCCTCTATTTTCCTTTATATATATTTTTTTATCCTCCGTAACTTGAAAAACTTTCACAAGATGAATTTCTACTTTAGTTTCAACAAATTATTCGTACATTTTAATGAGTCGGAACTGGAACATTTTTCTTATTGCAGAACTTCCAAGATAAAAAATAGCGTTAAGAATTTAATAAGGATAGGAAAACAACGATCGTGGTCGGCCAACGACAAAGAAGAATTATTACAAAATGTTCACGGCGAATCGTCGCGAATTACTAGTCACAATACAGCACCCGCCCTTACATCTCATACTGCTCCGTCATCGGATAACGAATCGATTATTTCTTTATTTGATGAACCAGTTGGCCAAAAAAAGTGAGTAAAAAAACTTTCAAATAGTTTAAAAGTTTCTCTCAGTATTTTATGAATTAACATTATAAAAATTTTATACTACCATTTTAATGTAGGTATTTTCAAGACACGACTTATTTTTATCTAATCTCAAAATGAATGATTAATTCATATTTTTATCTTAAAATTTGAAATTAGCAGGGGAAAAAAGACTAGGCAGAATTAAATTTTCGTTCGATAAAAAAAAAAAAACTTCTCATATGACATATACACTGAATGTAACATTGCAGGAAATGGACTGCAGCATAAGTAACTTATGCCAAAAGGTATCCACAACCAGAGAGTATGAGTATGAAGTTGGTAATAATGTACGAACTTCATCCAGCTCATGCTCCCTTTATTTTGTTTTATTGCGAATAAAAACCTACGTCATAAAAAGAAAATAAAGCATTTTACGGCTGTAAAATCAAGTGAATACTTTTTTTCGTCATTTTTATTGAGGCTCGAATAGCTTCATTTAGTAATTCCTTTTTTCTTTTATAATTACCAGTAATCAAAAATATCGATGATGGTAATCCTCAAAAACATTGAATAATATAGTTGAGAAAATCAACAGATTGATTTTTCAGGAAAATTTATTGTGTGCAGAGAGTTTGATGATAATTACATACTCTTTATAATATTTATATATAAAGTGACTCGTAATACATCCATGTAAGATGATCTGCCCTTTTGATAATTGCTGAAGTGAAAGCCTAATTGATTGATTCTTGTTTGAGGTGAGACTTCGCGTTGGAGAGGTAACTTTCCCAATCTCAAAGGCAGTGTTTTTTAGACCAATGAATTTTTCCATGTTTCCTTGTTTGTAAGTTGATAATCAAAATGAATAAAGCATAAGGCGACGAATAATGTTAATTTAAAGTAATATGACAGTTGAATCCATTTGAAGAGATGCTTAATTGGGATTTTCATCGTTTTAAAAAATAGTTTTAGTACATAGGATTTCTCAAAAATGACTGAATAGAATTTTGGGCCCTTTTTCATGACTTTTTTACCTAGCAAGAATACTATCACGCTTCCAGATTTCTTCAAGCTCAAATAATTTTGATTCCTTAATGATAAGAGTCCAAGCTGCTCTTGTCAATCAGGAGCTAACATTTTTCGCATTTATGAACCATTTTTACAGTTTAACCTTTAACGTTCTTGAAAATAGTATCTGACAATCTAAAAATTAAATAATGTCTACATAACCATATAAAATTTTTGTCCTTTAATCATTTTGCAGTTTATTATCACTTGAAACTATAAATGGAATTATAGGTTCTACATAAGTTTAACAAATACAATAAATTTTGAACAACTGTTGGTAAAACATACCAAACACAAAAGTAAAAAAATCACTGAAATATTCGTAGGGAAATTTTAATATTCAGAATTAAATGATCAGATCATTCCAGATCATTCATTTTATTCTTTTCAATCTAGCATCGGTACAGATGAAATCAAATTGTTGGAAATATTTTCTTTCATTTCAATTGAAGGAGTTCTCAGTTCACACGTACAGTTCACTACTGATTTGTTCAATTGAGCATTCCATAGTAACAAAAATCAGAATCTCAAAATGTTATATTACTGCTTATGGCTATCTTGATACTCTGATTGTTATGTTTTGACTGTTAATTAATATAAATGCGGGTGGCTTGCTGATTCTTACCACAGAATCTCAAACGATATATTATTGCAAATTAAGTAATATGATAATCGATAAAACGTTTAATTTCATGTTCAAGCTATATGAGGAATATATCGCAGGTTAGTGACTCATTTAAGAATTATTTAGATGGCACTGAAGAGCTATTTAGTGAGAGTGCTAACTTAGAGTTTGAAGCAACATTGGATCAGAAAGTTCCTCAAATACTTTGATCATTTAAATAAAAGCGAAACAGACAGAGGGCACTACATAACTTTGGGGCAAGTTAAGGTAGCGCAAACACTGAGATCTCAACTAATCAAAATGCAGAAATTTCAGAGTGTGGCCCTGTGGGATATTTAATGAACAGCGCTCCTCATGGCTGAAGTCATGAACAACTTGATACTGGTATTTAGTGTAACCCCTTAATGCTATGATCTGCAGATGGATATCTTGTAGTTCCAGTGCCTATAGCCTGTTTCGGATTGGCTAATGCTTCGCCTGCAATAATTCAAGTGATTCTCATCAAAATGGAATAAAAGGAATATTTTTCAAGAATTTTACAAATTATTTAGCTTTAATGTGTTTATTGTGCTACCATAATTCAGACTTCAACATTTAATTTAAATTATTTTCCAAAATCACAAACTCTGGTTAATTCCTTCTTTGCCAGATAGATAAAAAGAGGTGCAGCTTATGGGTACAATTTCTTCTGTATATTTTAAATACGACTTTCCGATCCAGTTTAATAATTCATAACTGTAATCGCTGAGCATTTTGATCCAAAGTAAAAAATTCAAAAAATAGCTCTGTGTAGGTATCAAGGATATTATTTTCTACAACGTATCTAAACATCGAATTTCGTTCTGTCATTTTCGAGAAATCCTGCAGAAACTTCCAAAGTAACTGATATAGCTAAAATTCTTTTTAAATGGATTCAACCATTTCATTACTTCAAATTAACATCATTTTTTAAATACGCTGAACTGTTTTTCATTTACAACCTCAAAACAAGAAAATAATGCAGAATGCATTACTCTTAAAAGCACTGCCTTTCATTAAAAAAAAGTATGCAATGAGGAACCAACGCGAATTGCAAAGTCTCACCTTGAAGTCTTTTTCTCATTTGTAGCTGCACTCATTCTGAAAAAAACAATTATAGGGGTAGAGGTAAAAACGGCAGTGTCTACAATTGCATAGTTCAATTTTTTCCCCTCTATGCTTTTGACATTCATATTCAGTCACTAAAAAGGCATAGGAGTACTAAGTAAGTCTTGATTTTTCTAACTGAATGATTCTCACACAGTTTAAAAATTAACACTCTAAAAATACTGAAAAAAAATCGATTAAAACTTACCTGACTTGACCCCAGCATCATTCAAGATGAGCAAATTGTCTAACATGTAATATGAATTGCTATACTTGTCACATGAAGGCGACATTAACAACATAGAACACACTGTACTTATTCCGACATCTCGCATATTTTCTCATTAAAAAACATTACTAACGTAAGCGAGCTATGTATGTACTAGGTTAATCGAAAAATAACAAACCATTCGATACAAATTTCCAGCAATACGAGTACCTTTTTTCAAACATTTCCAAGTTACAAAAATTTCAAAAGTAAAAAAACCAACTCCATTTCTTTAATGAAAAATAATTATACGGGCATAGGAAACAAATATTTAGAGAAAGTTTGGATGTATACTTAAATGATTAGCAACATTAACCAATCGGTATAACTTTGTAAGTAAATTTATCACGTTCACCGCTTAAACTTTAATTAAGCGCAAGCGGTCTGAAATAATTTCAAAAGTGCTACAATTTGAAGGCAAAACGAAAATTTATAACTGAACTTTTTCATGCCGTTATTTATAAAACTTAAAAATCTATCGAGAGTAAAAATTTTTATAAAAAATGAAAACACACAAAAAAAATACGCGTAATAAGATACAACACAGAAAATTTGTTCCCCCCTCCTCTGCAATTTCTAACGCCTTTACAGTCTCCTAGTACACTGTACCTACTTATACATTAATGCACTCACTAACATGTAACACAATGGTCCATAAACGTCAGCTTTTTTTTTTCTTCCGTTCGGTTCTCTTCATTAAATTATTCAAATTTCACTGTACCTAATAAAATGCGTTTAGTTTACTTAATCAATATATTTCGCTTCATTACGCCACGATGCTTTTTTTCTCCTTTTCTTGAATAAAGAGAATCCCAACAATTTAAAACCCTTAGGAAAATATTTACGTTGCGAATTCTTTTTCACGCGTACTCTTTAGCATTAGAAAATTTCCTTATTCGTTATTCGTATTGAATGGATAACATTTCACCAGAGCCATGAAAGCGAAGAGCTCAATTTTTGGAGTTCAAAATGCTTTAAAATCTCAAGATTTTCAAGTCTGCATTACCATTATAGAAGGAAGACAATTAGCCGGCCTAAATATGGATCCAGTGGTTTGCGTGCAAGTTGGAGATATCAAAAAATACACCAGCGTTAAAGAAAGTACAAATTGTCCGTATTATAATGAAGTAAGAAAACCATACTTTGACTTGTTTATAATAAGTACCTATGTGTAAGTATCTACAGCGAGGTAGAAGGCACATCAACACTTCACTCGCAGCAGTTATCTATGCTGCTATTTTAGGATTATTTCGCTACGATAATAATCCATTGTGCTTCACACAATAATGACGATTGTACCACGTAATATTATACGTAGACCGAAGCATTCATTTACGTTGAAAATCATGACGGTTTAACTCGCGGTCAATTTTATTTAACTTCTACACGTGCCCGCATAAAATGTAAATGAAACTAATACGAATACTGATTGAGAAATATTTAAACATTTAGAGAAGAGAAAAAAATATGGTTTAGCATTTTATAGCTACATTATGGCATAAGATGGGCTGGGATAAGTACATCGGTAGAAATAGGTTTTTTTTTTCATCTAAACAACTCGAAATCCAATTAAAATTTATTCCTTGTAACGTTAATACGAATTCTAGTATCAAACTGGAATAAAGGAGAGCGCTAAGGAGCAGCAAATGGTCTCCAGTACCCTGTATACAGGTTAGGGCGGAGAGAAAAAAAAAACATGACTCGCATTTTGACCAAACTCACGGAGGTGGTTGACTTTGAGTTTAGAACCAACCATAAAAAATTTTGTGTTCCTAGCTCAAAGTGGAGAGCAGATATGGATCCGCAAAGTAAGGTCATTTTTGAAAGAACCGTAGTTATTCCTCATTCACACCCAGTGGCTTTCCGAAGCGATGAGCTCAGGGAGGGAAAGGGGTGAGTTTCAAATTTACCAATCAATTTTTTTTTACTTTTACCAATTTTACTCATTTTTCCAACTTTCAAAATTTTCAACTGATTTCTCAAAATTTTATGAGTAGCCTGAGTACTGAATTTTCCCAAAACTTTGCAAAAAATCAAGTCATTTTTGGTTAAGAAAACATTTTTAGCAATGATTTTTTTTTAAACTAAAATTTTCTCATGCCTATTGATTCAAATTTTAATGTGTTTATATCGCATTTGCGACAAAGGCTCTACGATTTTTGGCAAATTTAGGGCTGCAGTCAAGTTATAATTACACCTGAGCATCATTAAACTCTTCAGGAAGTTTACTGTTTTTCCAATTTAACCAATGACGGTTTTGTATATTTTGTATATTTTGCCACCAGAGGCAAAACATTCTTTGTCATCATTTGAAAAAATAAGGGACGAAAACGTCATGCTACAATTCTCACTTGAGAAGAATTTTAAAAAGAATTTCTTTTAGAAATTAAAAATAGAATAACGCCCGAGTGAAAGGAGGGAAAAACTTTTCTGAAATATTAGAATAGAGGGTCAAAAACGGTGCTCTAATGCATCGATAAATTCTAAATGCCAAACTTTATTACATGTTAAGATTGATTCATTCCGCAAAAAGGTATGTTTCAAATTTATTTTTCAAAAAAATTTCTAGGAAAACTAAAACCCAAAAATTCCCTCTCTTGGATGTGACTTTACTCTCAAGTAAGTCAAGTATCGACTAGTTTTGATACAAGCCTGCTCTCAATCTATATATATTATAAAACTAAGTCCAAAATTTGGACCGCGCATCACGCTGGAA
>FIZR01003172.1:0-30318 GCA_900060175.1 Ferrisia virgata
AAACTTTCGTTCCTAGTATGATATAAAATATATTTTGTAATACCTAATCGAATTGGTGCCAAAAATTATTAATTGATAATAATTCTTTCCATCTTTTCGCTATCAATTGATACCAAAAATTAATATTTTGTAAGAATTGTTTTCTTTGTCTATTGTAATAGAATAAAAAATAATGATGTTCTGAACTTTAATTAGTTTAATTTATCATTTTCGTATTGCATATTTAGTTGGAGCCGTAATTTATTATACAGCTGAAAAATATGCAAGTTTAACGACCATTACCGAAGTAAGCCGATGCCTGCCGAGTCATTGCACTTTGTACAGCGGATAACGTGTAGTTTTATTGGTAATTCAATAGAAATTCAAAGCTAATATTCAAAAATTTGAAAGCTCAATTTTTCATGATGAGTATAAAGGTTGAAAACCGCCATTTAAAAATCTGAAAAAATTACCATACAGTAGACTTTTGCATGTTCATTTCAACCACCTAATTTTCAAAAAAAAATCTCAACACCCCCAGTGTTCAGAGAGCTCTACAAATTTGGTTAAAATTCTAAAAATGTAAAAAATAAAGTGACATATCAATTTTTACTAATTTGAGGACGCTGAGCTCGAATATTGGCTTACTTTTTGGATCTTACCCAGCTAAACTGCTCACCACCTCCCTCAACATTGCCAAAATTAAAAGAAATTTAAAAAAAATGGATTGACCTATCAGTTCTTACTAATTTGAGATTGCTGAGCATGAATATTAGCTTACTTTTTTGATCCGGCCCCCGAATGTCCCCCCTAGCCTCCTGAAAAATTAAAAAATACTGGAAAATGATGAAAATAAGTATAGCATATCGATTCATACTGATTCGGTAGCATTGTGATCGAATATCATTATCTCCTTGATGCGACTCCCTCGTACTCTAAATTGACCTACAAGTAGCCAAAAGTTTGAAAAATGTGGGTACAGAAGAGTCAGATCGAAAAAGTCAGCCGATATTTGAACTCAGCATCCTCGAATTAGTTAGAATGAACATGCCATATCACGTTTTCAATTTTTTTAAACGCTAACCATGTTCAGGTGGAGAGGGAGAATGCGCATTTTTGTATATGTTAGTGCTTGGGGGTTTAAAAACAAATCCACCATAGATCGGAAACCGAAGAACGGAAGGAACGAATTTAAAAATTATTTCGATTCGAGGGTTCCTTGGCGCACTCTTCTCACTTACGTATGTTTCATCCCAATAAGTGAAATTTGATGGACATACTCGTATAACGGGTGTGGACTGATTCTTTCTTCTTTTTTCTTTTTATTAGCCTTTTTTTCGGATTGAAACGTAACCAACAAGGCGTAGCTCTCCTCCTCACTTTTTCTAAAAAGTTGAGTGTGTCGTTCTTCGTCTTCGCGGAAACTTGATATTCGCCCATAGGCGGAAAAAAGTCAAACTTTTTAGGAGGGCCTAAACTCTTTACCTTCATTTCTAATTAATAAAAAGGGTACGTTTCGTTTTTAACCTAGTTAGTATGGTCCGGACAAAAATTTCCGAAACACCAAGTGTGAATGATCCAAAAATGGCATTTGACTGTTTTTAATCGTACAAATTGTCACTTATTAAATTTTTTTGAAAACACGGGGGGCTTAATCCTTCTCATCCCCCTTATCTCTGCCTTTGAATTCGCTTAGGATATAGTATCAAGTTTCCCTTCTAAAAACCTTACATGCTAAAAAAAGAAATATCCAGGACTTTTTTTGTGAGGACACATGAGGGCACGCAGTGCCCACAAAGGAAATTTAGGAAATATAAAATGAAAAATGAAAAATAAAAAAAAATCAGTTTTGGTAACCTTAACGAAAATTTTTGAATTTTTTTAAATAAACGCAGTGACAAGGGGTGGGGAGGGGGTATCAAAAATTATGGACTTTCAACTTTCAAGAATTAGCGTGCCCCAAAAAAGGAGTAACAAGAAAAAGGTCTGGAAATACCTATTTTCAAAATGATTAGAACTATGCCATTCGTTTCTATTTTGAATCAGTAGAGTTAACAATGTGCCAAAGGCTTTGAATATATTTTTCACCCTTCTGATACAATTTCAACATCTTCGAAATAATAAGACCCAGAGGAGATTCTAGAATAATCGTTTGAGGAAAATATTGATGGAAAACAAATTCGGGTGAATTAATTTTTGATAGATCTTATAGATAATAATTACAGTAAATACTTGCTTAGAACATGCTGATAAATTTATTGTTCGTCGTTTTTTATCAATGTCTAAAATATATACATAGATACATTAAATTGTAGATCTAGATAGGTAGATACATTAAATGCTACTATATGATCTAATTATGAAAACTAGGTAAGCGTTTACCGATATTTTTTAGAAAATTTATTACCATATATGATCGAATATTGTACAGATGAATTCACAACTTATAGGTACCTGTATGCATTTACTAATAAATCTCTTTTAATCAGCAGTACGCGAGCAAATTATTATACGTTTTTGTTAAAAATATACGAATACCAATATCGTAAAATTTGCCACCAAAAAATTAACGAAAAACTTTGATCAATTCGGAAGTAGATGTCTGACGCACGAGCATACTTCCTTATAAATAAATCCATTTCTAAGAAATTATGTATACAAAGAGGTTACTCGAAAATAATCTTCATGCTCTATATTATAAATAAATGTAAACGATGAAGATGACGAAATGCGAGATCGGAGTATCTTATTTGGTAGTGAAATTGCAAACGATCTCATGATATTATCTGAACAATATAAATATATGTTGAATTATGTTGGCGAAGGCATTTAGTGAATATATCCGGGAGTGTTACACCGTACAGCCCTTTCATTCATAAAATTTTTTGCAAAGTGCCTTCGCGCGTTAATCGCTTAAAAATATGTATTTATTATTAGCTTTTACATCGACTACCTGGTTTCTTGTAATTATTTTATGTGTTATAATCGTTTTATTCGTTTTAACGGAAAATCGCGAAGTGAATGATGACGAGTGTGAAGAAGGCAAAGAATTAGATGGACCTATTCCTTTACCTGTTATTGGTTCCTTGCATCTATTGGCCGGATATCGTGTTCCATATGCAGCTTTTCGTTTATTAGGCAATGTGTACGGGGATGTTTTTCGTATTAAACTGGGATCTGTTCCATGTGTTGTGGTTAATGGATTGGATAATATACGGGAAGTACTGATGACCAAAGGTGAACATTTCGATGGACGACCAAATTTTATGAGATATAATTTAATCTTCGATGGAGATAAACGAAATTGTAAGTACACAATCATGTCAGTTACATTAATATCAACTTACTTAATCATATAGAAAACGTGCCTTTTCGTTCTTTGCCTACTACATAAATCTTCTGCTTCGATATATTTTCAAATTTTTCTCCATGGAATGACCATACCTTCGCTTTTCGTCTTAAAGCAGTAAAATTTTTAGCTTAAAAATATCATGAAATTATTTTTTTTCTTCTGTAGCTTTGGCATTCTGCGACTGGTCCGAATTGCAGAAGACTAGAAGAGAATTGTTACGAGTGCACACATTTCCTCAGTCATTTTCAGCGAAATTTCAGCAACTCGACGCGTACATAAATTCTGAGGCAAATGCTATGCTTCTTCAGCTATCAGCTATGAATGGCAACCCAATAGAATTCAAACCACTTTTACTGCATACTTGTGCTAATATATTTATGCTGCATTTTTGCGGCAAAAGGTTCAAATACGGCAATGAATCATTTTCTCAAATGATACGCTTTTATGATGAGATTTTTTACGAAGTGAATCAAGGATACGCCGGAGATTTTATGCCATGGATGTTACCATTTTATCAAAAATACTTTAACAACATTCAAAAACGGACCAAACAAATTAGAAAATTCACCATGCAAATTGTGAACGAAAGATATGCAACTTGGCAACCAGGCAGACCCAGCGAATGTAATGATTACATCGATACACTGATCGAAAGCATTAGAAAAGAAGACGATAAAGAAATGAACCTAGAAATTGCAATGTTTTCGCTGGAAGATATAATCGGAGGACATGCCGCTATCGCTAATTTTTTAATGAAGGTTTTAGCTTACATCGCAGTTAAACCCGATGTGCAAGATAAAATAAGAACCGAAATACAAACAGTGACCAAAGGAGTTAGAGATGTTAAGTTGACAGATCGCAGACGTATGCCTTATACTGAAGCAGTAATCTTGGAAACCATCAGATTAATAGCGTCACCAATCGTTCCACATGTTGCCAGCCAAGATAGTTCTATTGCAGGTTGGTACCAACGCTTTTTTAATTTTTTTATAATGCTGACAAATGCATATAGATATCTAATAATATGTTTCGTTCACAGGATACAAAGTGAAAAAAGGAACGATGATATTTCTAAACAATTACGACTTAAATTATGGAAAAGATCTATGGGAAGATCCAGAACAATTTTTACCCGAAAGATTCCTGAACAAAGAAGGTATTTTAGTCAAACCAGACCATTTCTTCCCTTTTAGTACAGGTAGAAGATCCTGTATGGGATATAAAATGGTGCAATTATTATCATTCTCTATTACTGCTTTAATATTGCAAAAATACCAAATTCAACCCGTTCAAGGTCTTTCGTACGATGTTCCAGTTGGAGATTTAGCTTTACCATTTAAAAGCTATAAATTTAAATTTATTAACAATATTGTTACCCCCAAATAAGCTAACGAAAAGCAGGTAATTTTGATCAGTGCTTCAAACATTGATTAAAAATACCATAAATCTCATTTTCCAAGTATTTTAATAATGTTATAAAGTGAAAATGTGATAAAAATTTAAATACCAAAAAATTAACTTTTAGGAATATTCTTGAAATCCTTCTAAAGTAATGTTTCAAGTTCCTATTTTTTATTATCGTTGTATTGTGATTTTTTTTATATTTTTGATACCGTAATTATATGATAAATTGTTAGCTAGAATGAGCATCTCTTTTAACTTTTAAGGCATCGACTGATAATTGTAAGTAATGAAATGTAGTTTAAATAAAAATTTATCATTATTGAATCCCTGAAACGTCATCACTTTTTTTGAGACGATAATAATATCGTATTGATATCTCATTGTTTTTCCAGTAATTTATAGAACGATTTTGTAACATTGTTTAATAGTGATACATATAAATCGTTTTGTTCCTTGTTAATGCATTTTACATTGTAAATCATTTTGTACCTTTTTTATGCATTAGTTTATTGTTGATATTCATCTTTGAATGAAATTTTCATTAAATTTCCAAAAAAATAAATATATACTTATAAACTTTCTAACAGTGAAGCAAAAAACTCATTTATAGGGATCATGCGTAGGTTGTTTACGAATAAGTTTCTAAAGAATAATGCCTGATGAATTGTAAAACATTTAATGTTTTCACAGTTTGATCAATCAATTAAAAAAGATTACACAATGTAAGCACACGTTAGAGACACTAATATTTTAAATAAACTAACATATTCAAAATTAGGATTCAATGAAAAAAGCTAAGAATAAGAACGTAATTACGCAAGGCATATTAAAACGACGAATTAAATACGCGTTAACAATCTAAGAAATAATGTATGATTAACCAAAATGTTTTGGAAATCAGCTCCTTCAAACTTGAAAGGGAAATCACTATTCATTTTGTACTGTCTGGTTTCTAAAATCAAAATAAAAAACAAATTAATATAAGTTTCTTCTAAAAAGTTTTTATCAAAATATACGTACAAATTCCCAAGAACAGTAATCTTTGGTGGTGGCTGCAACATATTCATCGATTAGCTCTTGAACCACTTCTCTCGAATTATCAAGTTCGTCTAAATTATCTTGAAACATAGCCTCTTTACGAAATTGTTCTAAGAAAGCTTCACGTTTCCTCAGTTTATCGTACTGCTCTAATGCACGTTGAAATAGCTGCAAAATAAATATACTTACAATAGATTATTTGTAATTCAAAGCGCCTAATTATGTACTGAATGGCCGACTGACCGATGATATATTTGTATTATTGGCTAACATTAAACCAGATACACGATGGGCTGTTTGAATATAAGGAGATTTCTTAGATAAAACAACTTGTATACTGGCAGGACCCCAAGGTATCCACTGGACTAGTTTTCTTTCACCGATCCTTTTCAAAGCATTGCTTACCTGGGACGGATCAGCATCGCCCTGAAAAATATTTCACTTTTTTAACATCGAGTAACACGTTTAAATGAAAATACGAACATTCGCCAACTTGAATAATATTTAATATGGATAAATAGCAATGTGCGGTATTCCTTTCGTGAGCTGTTGATACCATCATATTTTTTGGTTGCAATAGACGTTTCATGACGTCAAACACTGTTGTTCTTCTTATAGATGACGCCTATTAGATAATAACAAGAATATAACATGTAATACGAATATAAAATATTACTCTACGTTAAGAAATCATACTTCGTGATCGTTGGTAAGAGGCGTATACCCAGTCATCAAAAAATGCAATCTAGGGGTTGGGATTAGCGGAGCAATCAATTCAACGAGATCATTATTCATGTAAGATGGAAACCTGCAAAAAATATTATTGAAATGAACATTGCCATACAAATTTACTCTGATAATCTATGATAATTTTCTAACCGAAGCATCGCCGTTGATACAGACATAATAGTGGAAACCAAGGCGTTGATTTGTGTTAAGGATGGTTTCTGGATACGCAAACGATCTGAAGCTATTCTGTTCAAAGCTGTGTTGTCTAAAACAACAACACAATCTGCACACACAGTTAGTCTTTTCAACGTTAACAAGGAATTATACGGGTGAACAACAACATCGCTGTGAAACAATATAAATAAGGAATTAAGTTTTATAATACATTATTTTAATTTCACGCAGTTGATTCAATCACCTCATTTCATCTTGATTAGGAAAAACGCTATAAGTTTCTATCAACTTTTTTGGATATCGATCAGTCAGTCTCTCTAATAGATACGAACCAACACCTGAACCGGTACCACCGGATATCGAATGACATAACATAAATCCCTATAAAAATGGATGAAAAATATTTTTAAAACAATTTGAAATTAACAAAATACCGTTCATTAATTGAACAAATATTACTTCAAGACTGTCGCTTCCGTCTGCTTCTCTATCAATAATATCGAATATTTCTTCCTGCAAAGTTTCTCCTTGATGATAACCCGAGGCCCAATTATTACCAGCTCCTCCTCCATCTTTAGATAAGTATATATTTTCAGAATTATACAACTGTAAAGGTAAAATTCAAGATTATGCGTGAAATGATAACGATATCGAGGAAGAAGTCGTAAAAAGACCACCTTGGAGTACGGTGAGTGTATAATGTGATTGATGACACGGGGCTCTAAATCTAACAATATGGCACGTGGAATGTAATGTTCATCATCGGCCTGAGAATGTTTAAATGGAATTAATGGAATTTTCATCTCGTAACAGAAACACTACAAATAAATACTTTACTTGATAGAAAAATACATCTTTGCGATCGACACCATCAGCTGCGAATGGTTCTAGGATACCCTCAGGATTGATACCGTGTTCTTCACATAATTTTTTCCAAAATTCAAAACCAACTACAAATCATAATAAAGAATTAATACCAAAATTGGAAATTGCAAAGAGCACTCAACAGAACAAAACACTTACTCTGATTGCCGCATTGGCCCAATTGTAAAGTTATCATTTCACAAGGCATCTTAGAAGTCGACGAATGAAATCTAAAAATATGAAAATGAAATAAATACTGTTCTAATTTACATGGAATGAAAAATGGGCATAATTTTTATTCAATGAACAACGGCGGGAACAATTATCATTAAAATGATTTTCACGTTTATTTTGATTTGTTTTTAAACGAAAAGATTGGACTTTATAAAAAAGCTGGATGGAACATTATTAAAGAGTGATGAACGAAAAAACGAAACGTAAAACGTAACTATAAATATGACAAAAAATAACAAGCACTCTACTTTTTTATTAAATTTTTTTTTTTAATTTTTGAATCTTGTTTTTCGAATTAAAAAAATTTTTTTTTGATACTACTTAGGAAGGGTTATGAAACCATTAGTTTGCAAGTGAACAGTAGAAATTGCAGAATTGAGACATAAGAATATTATTAATGAAGGGATAGGGTACATCTTATCTTACTGTAGCAGTAATGTATATTGTCTACACAGTTGCAAGATCATAAAAATTGAAATGAAAGCATTCAATCGCCTAGCAATAGGTCATTGTTCTACTATAAAGTAGAAACTGAAACAGTATTGAAATCGTAAAAATAATTTTAACCCAGTCGTAGAGATGGAAAATTAAGATTTTAAATTTCTGATTGTGATTGTGAATATAAAGTAAAACCTTTTAGAAAAGAAAACATCAGTTCGGATTTCTGAAATTCTAAATTCTAATTTCACAGCTCTAGCCGTGGAAATAGTACGAAGTAACTTGATAATTTAAATAACAAAATTAGTAACTTATTTGTAGGCCTGCATATTTCATCAGCTCGCTAGTCCAGAACCCAGAGCTTAAAGTGAAATGCTTTAATATCTAATAAGAGAGTTGGAAGCTGGTGCTAAGATAAGAACAAAAACCTCTTAATTCAAATGTTGTAATTTCAAATTGCAACTAGTTTTTACCTTTTTAAAAATTTATGATTTAGGAGCTCAACTCATCCTTGAACATGAAATTATTCATATTTTATTTTAACATTCGCTGTATCCAAATTCCAAGATCCTCAAATTATTAAACTGTAGAACTCTAGATTTTTGACAACCAGCGCTGATTTAAAGATTGCAAATTTCTTTTAGTTTTAATTTTGGAAACTTACGATCGTCGATTATTTTCAAGTGTAATACGTTCCAAATTCAGAAAAATGAAGGTCATCCATTCTAATTTTTTTTTTTGAAAAGTTGCCAATTGCTTCTACAGAAAAAATACGAAATCAATATACAAATTTTATTTATGAAATGTACAAATTTATTACATGAACTTTGACATCAACCAAACATCAATATTTTCAAAAAATAAACAAATCAAAAAAATTTAAAGAAAGAAAACATCAAACACTCAAACCAACATTTTTAATTAGTCCATACTAAGCTACTACTACTACTTACCCGTCGAGTACACTTTTTTCCTAAAAGGTTCCTATAAAAAAAAAAAACTCTGCATTATATTTGTGACGTAACCACATTTAACTTCTTATTCAAGGATAAAAACGATGATTCAGTATTTCTGATGAAAAAATACGCGCCACTTAACTAAATAATACGAATAATTAATGCATGCAATCTTGCAGCTTACTCTTTATCAAGTAAATGATATTAGCAAGTATGTAGAATTAATATCCGCTTCCACGGTTAGGAGATCTGTTTGGTTGTTTATTATTATTTCCATCAACTCGAAGTCCTGAATTATTTACTTCATACGCGAATAAACCAGGACGGTTACCCTGAGGGAAATTAACATTATCATTCCCACCAAAAGATCCGCTCCCATAGTTTGAATTACCACTGGATCCACTATTGAATCCAGAATTTCCTCCTGAATTGCCATTATTAAATGATCCTGAATTTCCGAAGTTATTGTTATTGGAACCTGTACTACTACCTGAATTGAAATTATTCGAACCGCTGTTTCCACCAGAGTTGAAATTATTCGAACCGCTGTTTCCACCAGAGTTGAAATTATTTGAACCACTGTTTCCTCCAGAATTGAAATTACCATTATTGTTATTGGTACCGTTGACATTTTCACAAACTGTTCCTCTAATAACGTCTCGTACTGGAGCAACGAATAACCTAAAGTTGATCTCATTATCTCTCAGCCCTTGAATATTACTCACGGGTAAGCGATCCGATAACAACCAAATGTTATCACTTTCGTCGAATATTATATCATTGGGAAATATCATAGTCACATCATCAGTTGCCAAAACGAAATTTGTGTCGGGACTGTAATTATTCGGAAATCGGTTCGAATTCCAGCACCCAATTCCATTTCTATTCACAAGGGTATAAAAGAGTGTTCCAGTAGGTTGATGCATCATATGAGCTGTACTTTGCATGTTTGGACCTCTGGTTCCAAGGAATCTGTAGGCTTGTAATAAAGTGGTGGTATTACTTGCAAGATCTCTGTCTCTTAGGTAACGCGTTGATACGGCGAATTGGTAATTTGTTGATATAGAAGTGAAGTATAAAATTCTAAATCCATCGCTCTGAATAGATGATAAAGAAGCACCAAAAATTCCATCGACCCATAAAAATGTTAAACCACCAATGTAAAAAGGAGAAGCAAACGGATCGAAATAGAAGTACGGATGTCTGATTCTCCAGGCATTATTTTGCTCGTAGCTATATACAACAAGACGATAAGCACTGAAATCCGGCATGTAGGCAAATGCTCTATCACAAGAGTCTGGAGTGACATCCACTTCTATATTACCACCCATTACAGAATCGTTCGGAGCCACTGAAGTTTCGAATTGGTAACGTCGAATAATCCGATCAGTTCTCAAATCGATGATAAACAATCTTGCCGTCGCGAGATTTTGAGTAGTTCCCGCAAAATTATCAATACCTGTATCGACAAACCATAAACGATCGCAAGCATCCACTTTCATACGGAAAACAGAAATGATGCTATTGTTGAAATTTGTTTGGTTTGGCCGAATTCTGTTCATTTCAAAATTAGGGTACGGTATAAGTCTGGGAGAAGAACCAGCCCGAGATCCTGCAAAGTATTATGAGAAATCAGCTCGTCATTTCAGTAACAAAAAATCATTTAAAAAAATGAAGCGTACCACTTATGCTGAAATAATTCAATGTTGATATAATTCCTGGTAACCATCGAGGTACTGAAACAAAAAACCTGTCACGCCATATTTCTGTGCCCAAAGGTACATTCGCACTTGGCACGTATTCACGTGAATTTATTAACGATTGACGAGTTCTGTCATTAGGAAATTGAAAATCTAAAAACCTCCAGCTGTAACGTTCTTGGAAACGGGTATTCACACAAAATACACTTTGGTGAATTGTGAATACGAAAATGCTTAAAAACGTGAGCCACTTCATTCTGCTGTAAAAATAAATAGGTAGGGACTTAATAACAAAATATTGATGAGCTAAGTATTTACAAAAACTTGTACCTACACAAATATTATCTGAAAATATATAACACATCTTTAGGCACCTACTTAACTTTCCGAATTCTTGATAATTTCAGTGAGTTATTATTATTTTTTTTTTAACAAAAAATACAACAGTTGGTAAACTAATCCTGTTTCATGTTGGTAGGTAGGTATGTGTAACGATAAATTATTTCAGTTTTTCAAAAATAATTACCCATCTATAATTTACTGTACCTATTGTACTGTTGTATACAATTAATATTTCAGCTTGAAATTTGATAAAAGGCATTTTATGAAATGCTTGAATACTAGTGACACATAATTTTTTTTAGGAAATTTCAAAATGCGTCCGATTTTAGACAACTCGATACAAAATAATTCCAAAAAGTTGTTTCATTCAAAATTTTTTTTTTTTGAAGTATGACTTTGGAGCAGAATATACAAACAAATTTTGATTAGTTGTGATTATAATTTAGAACTACTGAAATGTATGTGCTGATATGCAGTTACAATTAATTGAAGCACCATTAGACTTGAAAAAACTTGCAAAAATAAATAGACGAATTAAAATAAGATTAGTATTACCTGATGAAGTTTAAATTTCGCAACAGTCAAATAAGTACACGATACAGAAGAAACTGTTCCGTGTAAAAAATACGTAAACTACCTTAAATGAATATATTCACAGAGAATAATCAATTAACGAAGATGAACGCGATATGCATAAGCAAGTTGAAGGTCGCTAATGCTATTATTCAGGTTTTCTTAGGTAGGTACTCCAGCGGCAATCGACCGGTTTTTCCCATAAAAACGTTCTCTGTTAAATGATATTCAACTTCACAAATATTCTTTTCGCAGAAAACATAATAAAACAAATATATATACACTATCAATTTCGTTTATAACATTCTAATCTTCTTAAAACTAAAGGTTGTTTCGCGATAAAATATTTCCATTAAACTTTTTTACATTATCAGCTAGCTATAGAAGACAAACAAAAATCAAAATATCACTTTTTTCAGATAAATTTGTTTATCAATTTTATTCACGTATTTTAATTAAGAATATTAATTGTAAAAAAAATGCCATTGAAAATAGACGATAAGATTCGTTATACCAATTTCAACATATTCTGATTGCTACATTTGTGATAAAATAGCGATACTTAACTAATGGTACCTTGTAATAAATAATTCATGTTCTGATTAATTTTTGAGGGCATATTATAATTCGAAGAAAATTTTTCCTAATATACTCCAGCTTAGCTTCCATAAGATCAAAATAGAAGTTGGATTTTTTGTACGTCCTACGTATGCATTTCGATGTATTTATTACAATCATTTTTTAAAAAAAGTTTAAAAATAATGACACTTTTCTTATAGGAGTTTGGTGAGAGTAGACTAGACAAACAATTATATCGGATGTACCCTCAAGTAACTTACTGTTAGATGAAATTTTATTCAAAAAAAATTATAATATTTAAAATCTTATGGAAGGATATTTTTTCATTGTTATTCTTCTCTGAAGAAATATATTCTGGATAATCTTATAGTTTCTCTCTAAATAATCACAATATCTTGTAATTCTTTACACTCCTTCAGAACCTGAAGTATGGAAATCGATAATCTGATTATAGATAGTTTGATGAAGATGAGTAGTTTAGGTATCGATATTCTTATTTCGATAATATTGACAGCCGTTATCAATATTTTCAACCATTGACGAAATTACTACTACCTGCCAAGTTTTCAAAATTTTACATGGTGGAGGAGTAATTAGGACAATATAAAGTTTTGAGAACATTTTTTCAAATCGTAGTTTTGAATGATAAACTTTGTAATAGGCAACTTTTTTAGCATTTTTTACTGTCCATAAAATTTACTTACCTCGACTATTAGACGAGGCCTACAAAATTCAAAAGAATGCTGTCTCTTCAATAATGGAGACAGGCAAAATGTGTACATGACAAAATTTGTAGGAAAAATGTTTGTCTAAAAAGTTTGCCACTTGGATTGGTAATCAGATCAAAATTCTGAAACTATTCATTTGTTAAATTTTTAGATGCCTCTACAGCGATACCTATGAGGAGAAAGGGGGTGCTTGGTGCCTATATTGAACATGCCGAGGCGTATCAATTTCCAGCATGGCTAGGCATTAGAGGTGCGGGAAACAGGTTTATTTTTGCTCCGGAGTAACTGTTATTTTCAGAAAGAATAACCGGAGTTGACCGGTTTTATATGAAGATAACCATAGTTTAATCGGTTAACCAGTAAAAATCTTCGAAATAATTTTTCATTTGTAATCGCATGTGATTCCCATAGTATAAAAGAACTTGGTGGATAATAATTGAATAATTAAACGTAATTAAAAAGTGTTACAATAAACAATAATAACTAACAAAATTCATCTGATAATAACCAATAACACAATAATTTTCTAGAAGTTACTAAAAATTAATAAAAAAAGCTTGCTTCGCAATCCCTAATCAGTGGTGCAGATAGGAAATGCAATGAAGCTGAAAAGTCGACAACGCCAAAATGCACATCTAGGACCCGTAATTTAAATTTACACATCAAATCTCAACTTCCAAGCTCAGTTTGTAGGGGAAGTAATGCAAGGAGCAAACTCAAAAGATAAGAAAACCCGACCAAAAACTGCATTCACAGAGGTTGTAAGGTGGTACAATGAGACTGAATACCTGAAACCCTCAAAAGGCGCATCTAGGATTTATATTAAATATAAATACCATTCCAATTTCTCAGCTTAATTTAAAGGGAAGTTATGCGAGGAACAAACTCAATAAATAAGCCTTACTAAATGTACATACCAAATTTCAACTTTTTAGTTCGATTTGGAGGAGAGATAATGAAGGAACGGCTATTTTTCAAAGTCAAAAAAGGGAAACCTCTCATAACTTCCCTCCTAATTCACCTAGAAGACTGATTTCTGGATATGTTACACAACTTCGGATTGTCTATCGTATGGCCTCCAAAAAACAGTTTTTGCATTTTTAGCCTCTCTACACCCCAACCCCAATTTGGGCGTAACTGAATTTTAACTCGACGTCATTCCCGCTCCAGAATATCAAATCCGCCACCAATTGTAGCCCATTTCCCAAATTTGATTTATTTTGGTCAGTATCAAGTCGAGTAAATGATTTTCAGTTTGGGGATGGAGATGAACAAAATAATAAAAAGAAATAAATATCTAACATGGCTAAAAATGGTTTCAATGGTTTTCTAGGACCCCAAAACGAACTTCGTTGATGCTCCCCCCTCCAACCACCGAATACCGATGGTCCGTATCAGTCTGGTTTTCATTGACAATTTTACATGAAAAATCGGGCTATAAAGCGAATAAAAAATCGGGCAACTCGTGTATTTGTAACTTAAATATTTTTATGGAAAAATTAAAGTTTTTGAACGTATGATCGGAAGTTTTTAAACGGTTTTTAAAACAGACGTTCAACTTGGTCATTACAAAATTTCACTCCCGTTATAAACTGATGACCTAATTTTTGAAAAACTTGCGGTTATTTAACCGGTTAACCGAGCACCGCCAACTTCACTTTTAGGCATTATGATGCGTGGAAGAGAAGAAAAGACAGTAAATGTATTTTACTTAAAAATAGTTTTAGCGTGCAAGTGAAAAGATTATTCCTAAAGGTTCGTTTTTAAGTATCGTGTTACATTTGAAAAAAAAAAAACGTGACAATTTTCTATTTTCGATTAAAATTGAAAATCAATTTATTTATGGAGAAGAGTTTTTCTTATGATCTCTGTAAACTGGAAATTCGTTAGAATACCATAATGATTCACGTCCTCTATTTTATGACTCTCGGGCGGGTTTTCGAAGTGCTATATGGAAAAAGTAATATGTAACTTTATTTATCTCCTGAATAATTCTTCATACAAGTATCATAGCACTTAGGTACCTGTCTACCTACTTGATATGAAATAAAATTTTTACCTCGTTTAATCCGTACAATTCATCAATATCAAACTCGTTTCTAGCGCATCTGATCAAAACACAACATGATGCGAGTTTAACGGAGGAAATTTCCTGGTATGTTAAGACTAACTTGCATCTATTATATACGCCATCGAACAACCTATGTCCATGTTCTTCTTTTATCGATGGGCGAATGACGGAAAAACACGACTTTTTTTTTTCTTCCCATTGATTGGAAGTTCCCAAGCATTTATTATACTAGTGGTGCAAAATTATAAAGTATTCATAAATAAAGATTCTGCATGTTTAAACGAAAATCGAAATAAACGTAATTTATAAATTTCTATGCCATTACTTGTGTCTCAGTCATATTTGGTCTTATAATTTTGATTATTTGTACGCAAACTCTATTTTGTAGCGCTTCGTCAAATGAAACATTAGCGAATTTATTCGTTTCTGTAGCTAATAATGTTTTCAAAAATGATGGGGAGCTTTCGATCAACCAGACACGTCCTGTTTTTCCATTCTTCTCTAAAATATTAACGACTTCGAGTGTTAATAATCCTCCAAAACTGTACCCCAGAATGTTGAACTCTTCGTTAGTACCAAGCTGTTTCAAAATTAGCTGCAAATCACATTATTCACTTTTTAATAACATAAATAGTCACTTGTATCTATTCATTTTCAATTATACATGTCTTTAAAGTTTACTTTCCCTATTTTGTTAAGGTCTAATTATGAAATATATTTACCTGTGCGTAATATTCACTCATTTCCTGGATGGATAATTTCAAAATTTTCAGACAATTATATTGAAAACACAAAGCGCGAATACCTAGCTTTACAACCAATGGTTGCATTCCTATACCCATACCTATAAGTATAATTAAAATTGAAAACGAATGAGTGTCAAGTTCCAGTAATTACGTTTCAAATCTACGCTGGTAGGCCCAGACTGGCCTCGAAATGCATCTTTGCGACAGTTGGTCCTGCGCTAATGGTTAATTTTTTGCACACAAATAGTTTGCTTGTTACAAAGTCATACGAACCTTCCAATCCGGGAAAAATGAAAATATCTGAATTTGTCATCTTATAATTCCCATCAAGTTGATTAGTTGTCAGTGGCAAACTCAAAGCTGGTTGGTTCAAGAGATCTTCCATTGAAAATTCCAATAATGATGCTATTTTCTTATCTAAAATGTCAAACAACATGATGAAGTCACAAATTTATGTAGGTAATGATTATTCCTATACGATATAAAAATGTATTTCCTTCACCTAAATTACTCACCAGTTTTATTCATGCTATCTCTTTCTTTTTTGAGATGATATAATTTGGCAAAAGTCATATTTTGCAATTCTTTAGATGTAAAAAAAATATTGAATTCTGATCCTAGAATTTGTTTTAGTTCCATTGCTACAATAGAATCCATTCCCAACTCTGGTAATGTCCATGTTTCATTAATAGTCTTGAGATCTTTAATTCCTATTGTTACGCAAAAAGCAAATTAAACAAATAATCATTTTTATGGGTAGGTACTTATAAGTTCAACAGATAACAAGTTCACCTAAAATATTTGCTACAGTGTTGATGATATCTGTCCCAACATGATTTTTCTCAGCCACAATCATGCTACTTACAATGGGATTTTGTTGTTTCATAAATAAATTCAATGTTTCCAAACACGACTTGACATTTTGTAATAAAGTTCCACCTGGTTAAGAGGAAAACATACACATGCAGGAGATTGATGGTACATCAATAATGTCTTCTTTCAAGAATAAGTACGGTATCAATTAACTATTGATGTATCAGGAAAAATATAAATATGCATTTACTGATAATGAAGGATATATTATCTTCAATAAATTCGGCCACCACGCCAACTTCACCAATGGCTCCCCATTGAATAGCTAAAGCTGGAAGACCATCGTCTCGTCTTCGTTCGCATATTCTTTCCATTACAGAGTTGGCAAAACCATAATTTGTTTGATTGAAATTTCCATGGCCACAAACAACACTGGAAAACACTACAAAATGTTCTAAATTCGGGCACATTATTCTACTCAATTTATCAAGATGAATGGTTGCCGTTGATTTTGGACCAATGACTGCATGAAATGAATCTTCACTCTGTTTTGCGAATGGGCCATCTTTAAGTATCTATAAATTCGGAATTAAGCATTTGAGAGCGCAGTCAAATCTATGAGTATTAGTTACTTAGAACTACTTACTAATGCAAGGTTAAATATTCCTACAAGAGGGCCTATAGAAGTTGCCATCAGCAATAAATTTTTTACACCTAGCTCTGTTGTAATATCTTCTGTTGAGATTACAATATTCACCCCATAAGAATTCCATATCTTTATTCTGTGTGATTGGTAACCATTTTTCAATCCAGATCGCGAACTTAATATAATGTTACGCGCTCCGCGCAGAATCAACCAGTCTGTAAGTTCCATGCCAAATCCTCCCAATCCTCCTATAAACGTATAATCATCTATAATTGAACGCAGAGTATAGATGCTGATTGGCTGGGAAATATATTGAGTCTATGTTCAATTGTCCTAACACTTGAGTTGCGTCAGTGTTTTACTTACTCACCTACCGACCTACTTTGATTTATACTGTTAAAGATTAATGAAAATGAATGGAATAATCAGTGTTACCTATAATTAAATATGTATTGTTTGCTTGACAAGTTACTCGAGGACTTGCTTTTATGTGTTTTAAAATCGGTGTAGTTTTAAAATTGGTTTGTTCGTCTCGTATCTTGATCACTACTTTTCCTATGTGCTTCCCTGCTGCCATGTATCTGTAGTAAATCAGAATTGAAAGATACATTAAGAAAGAAGATTCAAATGTGTCTGTTTAACTCAAAAATTTTGAGCTGCTTTTTTTGTTTTTTTTTTTTTTTTTTTTTTTATGATTACGATACTGATGATGATAAATAAGTAATTGCAATCACAATCTCTGATTTGTATGAAATTCTAATCTTCCCTTTGTATGCCTACAACTTCCTATGATCAAATTTTTGGTTACCCAAAAACTCATAAAATAAAAGTAGTACTTGGTATTAGGGTTGGATGAACTTTTCATAACAGCCAGGGCAAATATCCACAGTATGATCACAAATCTAACCATAGTACTAATGTGAAAAAAAAATAACAGTGCCCAAGTAAAGCGAAAATTTTGGTTCAAATGGTGCTCCCTCGAGTACTGCTTTGGACTACTTCAAGGGATCAAAAGTAGAATTAATAGAAATTGTATGAAGATAGACACTTGTATGATGTGTAGGTAATCAGAGAAGTTTTAAAATGTAGGTTGGTACGAGAAGAGAAAAGTAGACCTCAAAGTAGTTCATAAGTTGATAATACAGTTACCCAGCATAGATTTGGATGGGTATATGTATGTAAGATGGTTTTGCACAGCTATGCTGCCAACTTGAGAAACGATATCAAGACACTGAATTATGCAATTTGGTCACAAATAAAAGCAATAGCATATTTTCAGTTTTTATTGAATTATGAGATTGGCAGCACTGCTTTGCAAAGTTGACCGACTATTTCAACCTGAATCCACTTCTCTGCGCTAAAAACAAGTTTTGGACGCGTATTTGAGGCAATAGGCCCTTTAATTGTATTTTGTATTATAGGTTTTCAACTCAAAGTCAACCACCTCCGAGAGTTTGGTCAAAATCTAAGGTTATGTTTTTTTCCACTATCATCGCAATAATTAGGTCTCACCTAAAGGCTGATTCCACTTCATTGCTTTCAAATATTGTCCGGTGTAATGGTTTTATCACCCCTTGATCAATCATTTCTTGCATTTTTTGTTGAACATCAATAAGTACTCTGTCTTTAGTTGCCAGTAGAAGATCTAGCTGAATGCTATGAAATGTGATATTTCGCAAAAAATATCCCAGCTCTGGTACCATCACAAATAATTTAGTTTAATCAATTCTTATCGGAATTCTTAATCATGGGATACTTATGCATATCTTACGAGTTCCTCACACGCATACCTAGTGAATTATTCTTAAGCATATCCGATTTTCCAATTTCTAAAAAATGTCCTCCCATTGCAAGGCAACGTACTGATGCGCGAAGTTTATCCTCAGCTAAACTATTTAGCACTATATCAACCCCGACACCATTTGTCTCATTCATTATCAATTTCTCAAAAGATGTATCTCTGGAGTTACCTATGTGATTATCTGGAATCTGATAAGATGATTTGTTTTACTAAATCGCTTCAAATAAACGCACTTTTGTGGTGCTTCAATTAATAGAAATCTCCTCACTTGTGGAAATGCTTCACGAATAAATTTTGCTTTATCCGCTGTACTCACTGTTGTAAATATGTTACATCCATAATGAAGGCAAATATTAATTGCCGCTTGGCCTATTCCTCCACTACCAGCGTGTATAAGAATACTGCATCCTTTTTTCAATTGAATGTTGAAGAAAAAAGCTAGAATTACCTACAAATATTCAAAATTCTAATCAACAGATTTATATGAATAGGTTCCTATTTTTGAAATAAGCGGGATGCGTGTGTATTATGAAGTAATTTTATGAAAGGAAGGAATTAATTTAATTTACACACTACCGTTGCATAAACCACCGGAATGGTG
Organism: Ferrisia virgata; assembly: GCA_900060175.1. Taxonomy (NCBI): domain Eukaryota; kingdom Metazoa; phylum Arthropoda; class Insecta; order Hemiptera; family Pseudococcidae; genus Ferrisia; species Ferrisia virgata. The sequence goes on from FIZR01003172.1 coordinate 19,769, forward strand.
GCTGCATCTTCCAGAGTCATCTTATCCGGTATTTTCCATACAAGAGGCTTGGCTGGCTCAGCCATTGTGGCAATTCCAGAACAAATTAACATTCCCATTAAACGCACTTCATTTTCATCTTTACCAGAAAATTCTATACCTTCGTAGCTCTTTAAAACACGTGAAATTCATTTTATACTCAATTGAATCGAATAATATTAGGTAAATAAATAAATATGTTATTAGTATAATGAAAAATTTAGATACTTCAAATAAACGGCTGTAACCAGTTAAATCAATAGTAGACATTTTTCGAACAGCCAACATAACATCGCGAAAATTCAAACTGCTATAGTAAATATGCACCAGAGATTTTCCCTGTGCATTGACATATCTAAAGATTGACACAGAAATAGTTATCAGGTACATTTTTTCAAGTTGTTGGTGAAGTTCCATTTTCATTTTTTTATTCGAACCAATTTTTATTCTGCTGCTTACTTAAATGGATTTAGTGGGCCTTCAAACCACTTGAATGAAGAAAGATTTCCTCTCTCTTGTAGAGCACAAAATGCATGAATTGTTTCTACATCTTCAACTGGGTCCAGAGGCAAATGGCAATAAGTGCCCCATTGCTCATTTTTGTAGACATTATGGCAAAGATTTTTATCAAACTGTGATTTATAAAACTGATCTTCCAATGTGAAATCTGGAGCGTTTTCGTCAATAATAAAGAAACATCTTTACAAAAAAAAAAAACAAAAAAAAAACAAAAAAAAAACAAAAATAAATTCGAAATAATGAAGATTCCAAAAAGACTTTTTTTATACCAACTGTTTATAAACATTTATGTTTAAGAGATTAAGACAAATTAAAAATACTTACAGATTTTAGGTTCGTACTATACCTACCTTACAGCTGTTCCGTTATCTTCTTTTCTCAAACAGTTGAAAAAACCTAAGATACCATTTAATGGTTCTTTCTCTGCATATACAACTAATTTTGCAGACTCTTCATTTCGAAGAGCAGCTAGTCTGTTTTGAATTTCAAACATCCAAGAAAAAGAGTCATTTTTTATTCTAACTGTATGTATAGGAGTTGTCATTTTTACCATCTAGAGAAAAATAAATAATAAACAATACTTGAACTTCGAATTGTGTTTTTCTAACAGTGGTTCGATTTCGATATGTATATACTATTGAAGCATTCTGCGGGGAGAAAGCAATTTTACAAACAAAAAATTGCTTTGTTTAAAATGTAACACGAAAATGTTTTTTGCATCCAACATATTTTAATGAAATGACTAATTTTTTCAATCCACGTATAAACCTGGTATTGGTGAAAATTTTCAAAATCATTCAGAATACCTATTTTTTAATGAAATCAAATTCAGAATTATTTAAAAGTTAAAACTTCATTCACTGAAAATCATAAAACATTCATTGATGAAATAAATCAGCTTATGCCTATCAATAAAATTAGTTGATATTCTATTTTATTTCATTATGGGTACGTCACTTATTTAAAAAAAAATATTCGTGAATATTTTCACTTGAAACATCTTGTTAAATGAACGCAAGAGATGTATTTAAAACAATTTTCGTTCTTATTGTTTGTCAAATCGCTTCTTCCTAAACTTCTGCAGTTCAACTTAAATGAAAACCTACCTTTGCTAGGAGGTAGATTTTCTCAGAGGCATTTATGTTTCGCCGGAAACAAACATTAAATCCAATATTTTGGAAAAAACTTTCATCTTGAAGAGATCCTACAGTAATGATGAAGCCATTGTTTTTCAATGCACCAATTATCGACTCAAGCAGCTGGAGAATCAGTAAAAAAAATGTTTTAAAGATATCTAACGTATGATAATAAACTTTCAAGTATGGTAAATAGAGGGTTTGAAGTTAGTAGATGCTTGTGCAATGCTCACAATCCCACATTTAGACCACATACAACCCCTCAACAAAAGTTAACAACTTTCCTTCTTCTGTACAATATTTTTATAAGCGCTTTTCGATAAGCTCTGGTAACAAAAATACAGATTTTATGATATATTATCTACTGGGTCTGCAACTTACGTTAGTTTTCTTATGAAGATTTAACGCAATGATCAATAAGCTGCTCTTGTCTGAAGGTAGTTTTTCATTTGATACCGCTATCTCATCCGGCACATCTTGTGTTTGCAACATACTATTTTCTTGCTCGACGATCACATTAACATTAGCCTAATGAAGGATAAGGATTACAGGTTACAAAGCACATTCATGAAAAGTACCTAGTATGTACAGATTTTATGTATTTTCAGAAAGCGTTAGAAATGGCAGATGGTCCATCTAACCTAGCTTTTTTCCTCATACTCCTACTGTCAAGGAGAACTAATCTGTTACAATCTAATAATTTTTAGAGTGAGGATAGGGGCGATGCACTCGTTTCAGGGTCCTATAGTGCTTCCAACAAAAGATTACGTTTCGAAAACGCGGGAAAATAATGCAACAACCAACCATTCAGATCGGTTGAGTTGATGGAATTGTGAGTTCTAATTGGTTCATTGTTACCTACGTTGTTTTCCCGCATTTTTGAAGACCTTCTAAAAATAGTAGGCATCGGACGTACCAGCTCTCCAGCTGCAGAATTGGTTATCTCCAGCGAGAAGATGCTGTAAACGTAAGTCTCCGGATCTCCTCTTATTAATCAGATATATTCACTTATGTGAATAAAAAATGTATATATTTATCTATAGTTAAATAGTCCATTGGGGGACAAATATCGAAATGCTCAATTACGAGCTTGTTTAAAAAATTAAAGAGATATAAATAATCATTTTACGATTAAAAATTATACAAAGCACGAGATTGGTTTTCAACTTACCAAGATCTATAAAAAGAAAATGTTATTAGTTGAATTTTCAGGTGAAAATAAAAAATGTTTTCGCAATGCATTCTTCGTTGAGAATACGATCTTAATTAAATAAAACAAAAATTGTATTATAGTTCTTTGGATGATGGGTAAGTTAACTAGTTTACTAATATGTGACATAGACTAGATTTAAATTATCCTTTTTTCTAAAAATCGTTCCCACCCTTTCCTCTTCCATCATCCTACTGTAAATTCCATGTTAAATCCTACCAAGTGTTCCTAAAACCTTTTTAATACAGGTAATATGATCGATAATCCTTCTCCTTGAATAATTCTTCCTACAGGCCCCTCCTTTTCTTACCGACTATGCGACAAAATAAAATACTAGTGTTGCACCAATGTCGAATTTTTGTGTTCTTTTTTTTACTTGTTTAGTTGGCAAATTTATGTGGGCAAGTTGGCATTTTTGAGGAAGGCCCCACTCCCGCCATTAATTTGATGTTACTACGGTCCCGACCCCCGCCTCCCCGTGCGAAGCGGAGTGTAGTTACGTTACTGATATGGTTGTTGATGTAGGAGGGATCACAACTTCACTGGCTGTGATCATGATTATCATATGCTTACTTCCACCACAGGTAAATTCTTCAGGGTTTTCAGTACTTCGACACTGATAGTCGGTATTTTCACATTATTTTGGTCTAGTAGTTCGTATGTGGTCACTCTAATTGTAGGAGAATTTTTCAAGGCTATGTGAACGCATATTTTAATTGCGAGGTTTAAGCTCATCACCTAATACAACAAGTCAACAAATTTTCACGAGTAGTATGTAATGTCCACGAGTCTTTGATATTTTTCAAGTTGATACAAGAGTAGGTTGGAATAATGCAACTTACCTCGTCGCTGATATACGATACAAACAGATATTTTTCTAGTACAGGATCAGCTTGATTTTTTTGACGAGCAATTACGTTACCTTTGAATCCACGTAGTTGAATACCACCAGCAGACAACAGACCATGATTAGGATAAAATTTGACAGGAAATTCTAGAAGATGCGCAGGTAAGTTGATTCATGTTCCTAAAATCTACCGTATCTTATTTTTCATTACTTACTTGGTTGTTCTATATCCAAGGTGTGTAAAATTTCAAAATGCTTTTTAAAATCGATTACTATTTTTTGCATGAATGTAGGAAGGATTAGCTCTCTACAATCCATGCCGAAAAGTAGAATTTGCGCGATGCAATCTATAAAAGTGATAAAATTATTGCTCCAAGCAACTTCGCCGTATGTTCCTTTAAACATAATTAAAATTTGACCGATTAAACAATTAGTATGTATGTAATAATACCCTGCCTAAAAAAATGTTGTGGAGGATTGTTTTGATGCTAGCTAATACCTTCGCAATTGACATATTTGACCGCTTTAAACAATTCTTTGTAATCATATCCTTTTAATCTCATTTCCTTATAAAAGTCTTTGGTGTTCAAGGGTAACATTTTAGATTTGGATAAATCGTCTTGACGAGGTACTTCGTCGACCACCTCTTCTGTTGTATCCTCGAGATATCGAACTGTTCCTGTCGCTACAACGATGCTACTTTCAGTTACCTCGAAATAATTGTTCTTCATTTGAATAAAAACGCGAAATTTCAAGGTAGCTGAAAATATGATATGTTATACATACTTTACTAATACTGAAAGATTTCTATAGTCAGTTTAATTTAACTTGGCCCCAGGAAATAGGAAAAATCCAAACAAATGTTCATCAGCCAATAGAATGTTTTCCAAGATATCTTTTTGGCTAACGAGTATTTGTTTACTTTCTCCTAAGCGCGTACTTCATGGTTCAATAGTTCATTCATACACCTACCTTTCTCAGACACATTAGTTGCTCTTTCGAGGTGAATATTTTCAAAAACAACCGACACATCAGTAATTTTTTTTTTTTTGATCATTGCCATGGTTTCCACAACTAGCCACTGTAAACATCGACGTGTATGTAAGTCAAGTTTTTTTTGAAATGGGCGAATCTTTCACTAGGCTATGTCCATACAAGTTTTACAGAAAGAAAACTGAAATTTCGAAAAATTTTTATTCCAACGCGTTAAGATGTAAAATGATCCCAATTCCCCTTCATCAGTGTATTTTGCAATACTTAAATTTTGAAAACTTTTATTTTTGACTGAAAAATTGTAGAATTTTTGACAAGAGATCTAACTCACAGCCTAGCCAGCCTATCACTTGGTTATGCCATTGATTCACAATTTGTTTTTTCTCACCAGGTATCCTATCCCAGGGTATAGATTTCTACCATCTATTATGTGGTCTTTTATAAACGCATAGTTTTCATTGTTGGTGTTGATGAAAAAATTTCGTTCACTTGAAGAAAATTCATCAGAGTTGATCTTATCCACTTGCCATTCTTCTTCGTGTTGCCATTTTATCAGTGGTGAGATCATCGGTGTTGATCTACTCACTGGAAATTCTATCGGCGGATATAAAATGCTAGCATTGAATGTACAGCCTGCTTCATATATTCTGCAAATTAATATTAGATACGTATAAATAATGTTGAAATCAAATGCTCCTTGCGCTGATATTTCAGAACGTTTCTAAAAGAGTGAATTTTTTCTCGAGTTTCTTCAATAATTAGCCTCAAATTCATTACTTTTCGTTTATAAACTTTTCATTAATATACCTAGTGAGGCCAGTGAAATGCCAGTGAAATAAAAATCAATCATTCTTTGTCCATATATAGTGATTGAATATGTTTGATTTGAACATGAGTCAAAGGTGTAGATATGAGCGGGAAAATAACCTTGTAGCCTTGTGGTTCTTCTATACAAGCCTTTTTTGTCATTTCTTTTTTTTAATACTTTTTTTTTCAAATTCTTTAACTTTTTAAATTTTTTAGGCAATTTTTTGATATTTTTGAAATTTTATTTGAAAGCGCTGCATACCCTCACGTGCTTCTATGAAAAAAGCCCTGGTTCTACATATTTCTGAGGATAATAGTTCAACCTCCTATGGTTTTTTTGAATGAGGTATCTTAAAGAATACTTTGATCCATGTTATAACAAAATGAAAGTTGTCAGAGCTCGTTTAAAATTGTGACTATCTCGATTGAGAGGTGATCTGAATTCTGAAATAATCTGTGCAAGTCTTAAACCAGATTAGTGGTATTCTTTTTAATATTTTTAAAATTATTTTAAATCATAGCTTTTTATTTAATTTGTTTAGTGTGCAAAAGACTAATCCATCTAGTGCACGGTGATAAGATAGACAGTTACCAAAATTTTACGATTTATTTACCTGCCCAATGAATTCAACAAAAATTCAACTCCATTTTCATTATTTTTCAGTGTCAACGGAATTTTATCCACTGTACTGGGCAATGAACGTTTTAAAATCGTATTCAGTAGCCCGTGAGGGGCTATTTCAATTGTGATTGCATTACTAGGAATATGTTTACAGCCTTCTTCAAAGTAAACTGGATTGAGTAGATTATTTGTATGATATTCGGCAGACGAATACAACACCCTCTCTAAATTCCATTCTTTTTCAAGAGCTGAAGAACATATCCATTTATGTGAACGTAGTCTAGGCTCGGGTATAATCTAATACATAGGTACAGAAATTTTATTCATGATTAACTAGCAATAGAATAATTCATCATGTTGTATGGGATAAAAATTCCAACTCACTTTCTTTAAGTAAGAAATGAATTTCGACTCAGCCGCTGCAATGTACCGGCTATGGTAGGCAATATTTGATGTATTTACACTACGAACAAGTATGTTTTTTTGCATCAATTCATTAGAAAAATCCTGCATGATCTGTGCTGGGCCCGATATGGTACAATTGTCTGCACTATTATGACAGGCAATATCAATTTCCGGAGGTATAAGGTTTCTCATAGTTTCATAGCCTTGGCCTAGAAAAAATTCATTTTTACAATTTTAGTTCTTTCAATTTTCAAATCAGCACAATGGTATTACAGGCTATCAATAAAAAAAAATCATTATCATTGGGAGGTACTCAAGTATGGCTATTTGAGGTTTTGTTGTGAGAAGAAGGTGTTAATGATTTATTCAAGAAGTTATAATTTAGGTAGTAGCAGAACGTTTTTTTTGAGAGGGCCGTGATCAATACTACAATGAGATGAATAAAGCCCCTCAAGCGAAATGAGAACAAAAATATCAAAAGCAAGAGATTCAGAAAAGGCGTTTTAGAGTATCTCTGAACTCAATATATTGAATTCTATTGCATGTTGAAATCAAATTATTTTGTAATACGAGCTGTAGTAGGCATTTGGGTTGACTTGTTCTTACCAACAGCTGCCATTGCTCCGTGAATAAATTTTGTTTCTATGGATACTAGTCCACGATAATAAGCTATTAAGATCATTTGTTCAGCTGTAAAGCATTCATCTGCGTATGCACATCCAAGTTCCCCGACAGAATGCCCTATTATTCCATCTGGTTGAAGTTTGAGTTCTTTAAGGACATCCACCAAAGCGATCTATACAATAAAAATTTATCTCATCAAGTTCTTTTCACGATATTTTCGTTGAAACGTTGAAAATAAGAATACTGGTCGAGTTACTTGAATGGCTGCAATTCCAACAAATGAATTTAATATATTGTCAAATATTTTCGCATCGTTTTCAGTAATAATCCTTATCAAATCAATGCCTTTTGATTGTAACACCCTGTGACTTTTTTGAATAGAATGTTTGAAAATTGGTACCTCCATCAACGATTTTCCCATGGCTGGCCACTGAGAACCCATTCCAGAAAAAATGAACCATACTGGTCGATGTTGCCCAGTTAAAACCTGATAGATAAGTTGGTAGAAGTGTATAGACATGAGTTTATTCCATTGATCTTACACTTTTGGATACCTTGCGAGCCCGCTAGCTTTTCGTCAAATAATTTCCCCAACCCAAAGTAATTAAGCGTATCTTTTTAACACGGGTCGCACCTTTCTCCTATCAAGTGCTGTACATGCTGGGTACCCAGTTATGTAAGATCGGTGGTTTCTTCAATTGCAATCATGAAAATCAAGTGAGATTTAGTAACCACAATATCCTTACTTTTTTGGATGTTATGTTCTCTTTCTTTTTATTATTCACAATTATAAAACCTCTTTGAAGATGGCCGCTGATATCCTCACTGAAAATCTCATGGAGTAGACGAATATATTCGGCATCGTTGGAATTTTTTTCTACCTAAATAGGATTTTTCATACGCATTATACATTATTTAATTCAATGACTGGATAAATTTGCCAGTTAGCTGAATTGTGATGTTACGTCTTTAAGCAGAAACTCCACAGCTTCTTGACTTCTTCCAGAAATCATTACCAACTTAGGTATTTCCGTATTAGACAAAGGATTTATTTTCTTGATTTTTTTGTGAGGTTTTAAAACAATGTGCCCATTAGATCCACCGATTCCATACGAATTTATAGCAAAGTATTCTCCTTCCAGTGGAGCTGGTTTGGTTACAACCTTATTATTGAAAATTTTAAAGATCAGGAATACATTGAGAAATATAAATTTTGATATTACGATATTCTACTTTATATTTTAGCATCCCTTACATCTCCATACATTCACAAGCATGACTAAATTTTTGTGATATTAATGATCAAAGTAGATAATGCAGAAACCTATCAAATGTATTTATTCTCTACCTACTTAAAATCTAAAATAGTGATCTCAAAAAATGTCAATTTTGAAATGTTTTCATCATGGTAAAGCTCAAGTTATTAATACATATTATTTATACAACACTAATAACATGTTCACATCGATAATTTAATACTTCAGTAATGGTTGTGTAAAGTCTATGTCATGTCGTAAACATTTTATAATTAATTTGATTTTCCTAATTTATTTACTGATTTTTCTATTGCTTTATTCTCCCCCCCCCCTTTTTGCTATACTGAGCGTTCATTATAAATTTCCAGGATTGTTGCGTCCCGTATCGATCGTTAGATTTAGTTATTTTAGTTGAATTTCGGAAATGTAGGAAAAAAATTAGGAAATTTTTCAAGTCGGAGATGTTTTGGTTGGTTGCAGCATTTTCCAAGGTATCACTTGTTTATCTAAGGTTCTGACATTCTAAAACAGGCGATGTACCTAGATTGGTTCGGTACATAACAGAATTGGCACATTTTCTATGTCATATATTCATCTGCTGCTTTTCGTAAAATATTTATTACCTATCTATGATGGGGGGCTTGAGCTCTACCTCCAAATGTTTTCGAGAAAATTTAAAAAATGATAGTTCATTCGATTAAATATGATAAAATGCTATTTTTTTTTTTAGAAAATGAAGATGGAGGGCTCAAGCCCCTCAAAAAATATTAACTTATCTTCGCCAATGGTAATATAGGTAACTAACCTCAAGATGGCCATTATGTAAACCTTTGATATTGGGGTTTGGTGTTTTGTAATGTATATTTGCTGGCAAAATTCCAGATTCGAATGAAATGATCATTTTAATAACGCTGCACAATGTAGCAGCTGCTTCACTATGTCCCATATTTGATTTAACTGAACCAATTTTCAATGGTTTATTACGATTTTTACAAAAAAATTCATCTATTGAGGTTCCTTCCACCACATCACCAACCTGTAAAATACAATAATTGTAAAATTGACTAAATATGTTACTTGCCATTTCTTGGTTTATTCGATTTTTTTTTCAATTTGCAGGGAAGACTCCTTGCTTGCACCAAGAGATTGAAACTTGGCATGTAGATCTATTATGGGTTAAAATATACAAGAGAGTAATTTTCCACTCTTTCCTAGCACACTGAACCAGCCGATAGCCCTTAGCTCTTCCCACTTTCCCCTCCCTCCCATCTACTTGTCACCTCTCTTAAAATTCCCTATTGCATGTTTTTAGTGTTATTAACATCGAAAGATGTTTAATAGTGTTTTCTGGATAGATCATCAACAGTTGAACGTTAACAATTGACCGTCATCATTGGATGACATCAGTGGGCCATCTACAGTGTGACGTCATTATTGGAATGACAATCTCACAAACTCAAGAGTGAACCTCCTTTCGTTAGGGTTAGCAAGTACCTGTCTATCTGAAAGAGGTGGTGGCAGGGGAAGAGTGATGGAACTCAAATTTTTGCTGAAGGCTGACAAATACTGAGGAAGAGGGGAGAGAGAGAGAGAGAGAGAGAGAGAGAGAGAGAAACGGTGTGAGAAGAAGACAGGCAGGAATAGAAGGTAAGACTGGTGGAAAATAGAGAAGAGAGCGGAGAAAGTGAGTCGGGCTAAGGGCTAGCTCAGGTGTGCTAGATGTACTCCTCATATACTACTGTCACAAATAAAGAGAGTTTTTAGGGTACTTTTCAAAATAATTTGAATTTGTTTTATGCACATATTTTCTCTTCTGAACTATGGATCAGTGTTGCCGTTTTCAGATTACGAAATTCTCCAAATAATTCTCCGATTTTTTTCTGCAACAGGGGGTGCCTAGATAAAAACGTGTGAGCAAAAAAAAAACCTGAAAAGGTCATTTTCAGAGAAAAAAATGACTTTTTTTTAAACGCTGATGGGAATATCAAGTAGAGAGTGAATTTGGAAAAAAAAAGTAATAAATTGTAGGGAAAAAAGCTAAATTCTCCGAAAATTCTCCGAAAATGTAATTCTCCGATAATAATCCGTTAGTTTCTAAATTCTCCAAAAAACG
>FIZR01003173.1:0-13731 GCA_900060175.1 Ferrisia virgata
CTACTACTACTGACTTATGTCTTTTTATATTAAAATTTAAGTAAATATTATTGTCAAATGTCGGTATAACTTCAAAAGGAATAAATAATATCAAAGAAAAATGAATTAAAAATAAATAAAGAAAAAGCTAATTAAAAGTAAATAAAACATCAAAAGAAAAATGTTGATTATTTAAGAGCAAATAAAAAGTTAATTAAAAGTAAATAAAACATCTAATTAAAAGTCAATAATTTGCTTCATAACAAAATATCGGATCAAAGTTCATAACAAAATATCGGATCAAAGTTCATTATAAGTCAATAATTTATTTCATAACAAAATATCGGATCAAAGTTCATTATAAGTCAATAATTTATTTCATAACAAAATATCGGATCAAAGTTCATTATAAGTCAATAATTTATTTCATAACATCCCTCCCCCCTTGGGAAAATTTTTTTTTTTTTTTTTTTTTTGAAAAACTCGATGAAAAAAAAAAAAGAAAGGATCGCAATCAGCCTGATATTCGCGACATATTGCAATCATGAGAATTGAAGATAGAAAGGGTTCCATGTGGCTAAAAAGTCAAAACTTCCACAAGGCACATCTAGGGTCCTTACAGACTGTACATACCTAATTTCAACTTCCTACCACAATCGGAGGGGAGGGGAGTTCTGCGAGGAACAAAAATTAGAAATTTAAAAAACGATCAAAAAACGTCATATTTGGAGCTGTGAAGGGGTGAAGCTGAAATTTGGCATGTAGGTTCAGTAGAGACCCCACATGTGCCTTTTGGGGTCTCAACTTTTCAGCTCCATTTCGTAGCTCTAATTGGAGGAGAGTTATGCGAGGAAAAAATGAGAAAAATGAGAAAACCTGACCAAAAAATCACATTTTTAGAGCTGTGAGGAGATGCAATGCAGCTGAAAAGTCAAAACCCCCAAAAGACACATCTAGGGTACTTTCTAAATGTATCTACCGAATTTCAACTTCCTAGCCCATTTTGGTGGGGAGATAGGGGGAGAAGAGCCCTTTTTCAAGGTCAAAAATAGGAAAACCGCATATTTTCCATCCTAATTGACCTAAGAGGTTGATTTTTGAATATGGTGTACAATTTTAGCTTCTCTATCGATTGATACGAAAAGGAACAATTTTTGTGTTTTTGCGTCCTCCTCTCCCAATGAGCTGAAACTGAATTTCGACCCTAGTCTATCCTCACTCATATATATCTGATCGGTCACCAAATTGAGCCCATTGACCGAATTGGAGCGATTTTAGTTTTTATGGAGTAGATTAAATGATTTTAATGATCGGAGGAAAAAATAAGAATGAATATCTGACATGGCCAAAAATTGTCTTAATGGCCTTCTAGGACCCTAAAACGGATTTTATTGGTATCTCCCCCCCCCCTCATTCGTTGTTGTTCGATAGACTTTAATAGCCTGGTTTTCATTGATAATATAACAAAAAATCAGGATAAAAAATAAGTACTTTTCACATGGCCTCAAAAAGGAGACACCTGTTCAAAAATGATTTCAAAGCTATTTCTGGTGAATTTTTTTTCATATTTTTCAATTTTTTTCAAGATTTGAATCATTACAGTACTGGATTGAAATTTATACGAGAGATGAGAGAATGAAATTTTCACCACATTTATTTCCACAATTATGCGACTATTGCGTTCTATGAAGTTACGATTTTTGCAAAAAAAAAAAAATTAAAAAACGACTTCAAACTCATGTGATTTACATCGTCAATTACATTCAGATCGAAATTTCCAAAAAAAAAATTCGACCCGAAAACCATTTCGAAGCTATGCTGCTGGATTACCAAAAATATAGATGTTTGAATGTATTCATCCCCATAAATGTATTTTTTTCCGTACGTATCGTTTCAGATACGAATCTAAATATAAAAAACTACGTACCTATCGGAAAAACTTGCGAGTGTATCGCGTTAAATTACCAATTAGACTGCAAATTAATTATAAACGGTAATTTATATGTGCTAGTACATTATTGCATTTGTTTATCGTAACGCGCGCCATGAATTTCTACGAATTCATTAACACTCGATATAAATGTCGAAAAAGAAGAGGTAACGAGACAAGACGAGAAAAATAGTAGAAAAAAAAATGACTTCACACCTTATACGGATGTGATGTGTCTAATAATAAGCGTACATCATCGCATATGGAAAAAAAAAAAAAAAAAAAAAAAAAACTACATATAAGCACGTTTTTTAAGGTACTTAGGTGTTGGTACCTGCAAGAACAATATTCGCATACAGAATGGTAAATGGAGAATTGATCGCGGTTATAAAGTCTGCAGAATGAAGTTGGAGCGAAACTGTTTACGCGGCTACTTTAAAGATGCTTAAGTTGATAATGATTTATGACAATAGTACATACATACATATGTACGTATTTAGGCCTTCGGAATAACTTAAAAGTGAAAATGTAAAAATATTTATGGTAATTCGATTTTGTATGCGTATACCATACCTGTTTAACATCGAGCCAATCGTCGGCTAAGCCCATCGCTTCTTTGGCGTTCTGAAGGGCATTTTGAGATTTCCAGTCTTGCCAGTCGGGGCATAAACCTAAACGAAGACGTGTAAAAATATTAGTAAACATCGGTACGGTTTTCGTGTTCCGTTTAACTCTACAAAGGAAGCAGATTGGTGATGGTATATGGAGAAACGATAGATGATGGTACCTGGTGCGACTGCGTCAACTAAAGCGCCGACAGCTTTACCGTCGTTCCAGTCAGTGGTAAAGTTGGTAATTGGAAGATCTGGTATTTTACATTGAATCCAGTTCAACAGTCTGAAAACAAATGAATTCGTCTCGTAAATCGAGTGACAATGTAAATATCTACAGCGTATAAGTACACTATAGATGGATTGCTCGTAGCTCTCCACGTAGTAGGTATAGGTAGCTAGGTAATTGGTACCTACCTTTGTTTTGGCGTTGGTCCTTTGTCTGTGTGATTTTGATCGTTGTCTCCTTCGCCGTCCCAAATTGGCATAGATATCGAATAGTGTAAAATTAGCGTCCATATTAAACCGAGTATCAGTTTTAACTTGCAGTCAACTATATCTGTCGAATCTGTAAATATTTAAATGGCATACAAAGACGATTAACGAGATGCGGAAAATGCAGTTTGCTGAACTAGACTATTGTACGTAGAATCGTATCAAGGTCGTGCGAATTTTTTTTTCCATTTACTATCGATCGAATTGTATCGTCATCTGTGGGTTCGAGTTGATTTATTTAAAGTTATCATTTCAGTAGTATTTCTTTTATTGCCAAAAAAAACGTGATTTTTAATTAATTGTCAATTTTTTTGTACTTCGGTTCATCATGGTAGAAACTGAGGAGGGTTAATTTGCTGTATTTATCCTTAAAAATTTATAAAAGTAAATGTGGTGAGAGTAAAACGAGGGTGAAGGTTTTGCAAAATGCCAAAAGTGAAACTGAAAACTCAAAAAACTTTGTGAGTTCAAATTTGAATGAGCATATCGCCTCATTTCCTCCTTATCTCTGCTGGTAAATGTTAATTTTTGCAACCGATTACAAAGCTCCAATTCAAGCCATGAAATTTTACACTAATCTTTTCTGTTTAAAAATTATCCAAACGAAACGAAAGTCTTGAAAAAGTAGATAAAAATCGAAAATATTTTCAGTACGTGTAACCTATTACCCACCTAATAACTAGCTTGATTTTCTCTGTAATATTATCGAACTATACTATTATGATCTTTCGACCTGAGACGATGGGGGGGGGGTGGAGAAAAAGGTGGCGTTTTGGGATCCTAAAAGTAAATGATTTTTTGGCTTGTCAGACATTATTATACTTTTTATTTATGACGTTTCTTGAAGACTAAATTTCATTTATTCAGCTCGATATTGCCATGGAATCGTTAAAATTCGACCAGTAGGATTGGCGCTGGTTAAGATACATATGAGTAGGGAGGCTAGGGACGACCTCAGGTCAAAATTCAGTCAAGTTCTAATTGCAGGATGTCTATCACGTCGATGAAGTTGCGAAAAAATCGCTATTTTGAAAATAGGTCGCTAAAGTCGTGAAAAAGTGGCTAAAAATCGTCCCAAGTTTAAATTTTAAATCCTTTTCATATTTCTTTAGAGTACTTCATAAAATTTTGTATGGCAGATGGAAAATATTGAAAATTGGCTGCATGAAAACTTACTCAAAAAAAATGAAAAAAGTGTGAACTTCTTTGGAAAACCTGATTTTAAAAAGTAGGGAGGGACGCTGTAAAAAAAGTCACGAAAAGTCTCTATTTTTGAGTATCAAACATTGGTAAACACCTTGAATTGTGAGAGGGGGAGGGGTGCTGAAAGACCATACTGGCAAAAATTGTTTGTTTTTAAATCAATCGATAGAGAATTAAAAGTTGTATAACGTATCCAAAAATCAGCCACTATGTCAATTAAGAGGAGAGAAATGAGGTTACTCCTTTTTGACCATGAAAAAAAACTGTTCCACACTCCCTCCCCTCCACCCTACCACCACATTGAGGTAGACTCTTGAAATTTGGCATGTACATCCAGTAGAGAGCCTAGCTGTGCCTTTTGAAGTTTTTAAATTTTTAGCCTCATCGCACCCCTCTCCCACCAGAACAGCCTCAAAAATGAGGGTTTTTGATTGGGTTTTCCCCATTTTTTTGAGTTTATTCCTCGCGTATTTCCCCTCCAAATTGAGTTAGACTTGTTGAAATTCGGTATGTAGATTTATTAAGCGTGATGGATGGGTATTTTGAGAGTTTCCACTTTCCAATCTCATTGCACACCCCTACAACTCCGAAAAAGCAGTTTTTCCATGCATATTTGCCTTCAAACTTGATTTAGGAGGTTGAAATTTGGTATGTAGATTTTGGGACGAGAGTTGTCATTTATTAATTGTCCATGAATTCAGGTTCGAAATATGGCCTTTGATGGTCTGAATTATGCACTTAAAAAATCACCTTCTACCCCTACCACTGATTAAGATTTTTCAATCCACATAATTCTAATATTTCACGAAAATGGGATGCTTTTTTTTTTATTCCATAAAGGGATAATTCGCATATCTTTTTTTTACTTCACAAATATCCGGCTCAAAAAACAACGCTTCGCTATGATTTTTTTCTATGAGAATTGGAGGAGGAAGAATGAGCTTAGTGAGAGCAAAGTGGGTTCAAGTAATATGTGAGATTAAATTTTATTACAAACCTGAAAATTGTAGTTATTTTGTGTTTATGAACCGAACACAAATCGAATTTTTTCGAACGGTTACTTAGTAAGCACCTATGATTATTCGTACGTTACTGCCATATTGAATAGTTATTTGATGTGCTCGCTGTTCACTCATTTTTATTTTGCAAAATTACAAAAGTGATTTTTTAAAATGCTGGCTTGGTGATATTGAGATTTTCAGCCTGCTTTTCACGACATATTCCAATCATGAGAATTGAAAATAAGCATTATAAAGCGATGCTTTTTTCCTAATCAACATTGAGGATTGGAAGAGTTCAATGGGGTTAAAAAGTAAAGACCCTCAAAAGGCGCATCTAGGGGTTCGTACTAAATGTACGAACCAAATTTCAGCTTGGCCCCTAGCTCTATTTGAAGAGGAGAGTTATGCGAGGAACAAAATCAAAAAAAAAATGAGAAAATCTTACCATAAAACACCATTTTCAGGGATGTGAGAAGGTACAAAGAAGCTGAAAAGTTGAGACCCCCGAAAAGCACATCCAAGGAACCTACTGAATGTACATACCAAATTTCAATTTCTCAACTCATATTGGTGGGGAGATAAGGGTGAAACAGGTTTTTTTCAAGGTCAAAAATAGGAAAGCCCTCATATCTCCCCTCCTAATTGACCTGGGAGGTTGATTTTTGCATATGTTATACAACTTTGGATTCTCAATCAATTGACTCAAAAAGGAACAATTTTCGTGTTTTCGGGGCCTTCAGCACCCCCTCCCCCAAATTGAGGCATAACTGAATTTTGAACGAAATTCATTCCCACTCATATATGTCTAATCCGTCACCAAACTGAGCCGATTATACTAAATTTCAACTTTATAGCTCAATTTGTTGGAGAGATAAGGGAGGAACAGCCCTTTTTCAAGATCAAAAAATAGGAAAAGCCCCATATCTCCCCTACTAATTGACTTAGAAGGTTGATTTTTGGATATGTTGTACAACTTTTGATTCGCTATGAATTGGCTTAAAAGGGGTCAATTTTTACCTTTTTGGTTCCTCAGTACCCCCTCCCCCAAATTGAGACAAAGCTGAATTTTGACTAAAGCTCATCCCCACTCATATATTTGTTGATCTGCCACCAAAATGAGCCGATTGACCGAATTGGAGCGGTTACAGCCCTTTTTCAAGATCAAAAAAGAGGAAAAGCCCCATATCTCCCCTACTAATTGACTTAGAAGGTTGATTTTTGGATATGTTATACAACTTTTGATTCGCTATGAATGGGCTGAAAAAGGGTCAATTTTTACATTTTTGGTCCCTCAGTACCCCTTCCCCCATATTGAGACATAGCTGAATTTTGACCAAAGCTCATCCCCACTCATATATTTGTTGATCCGCCACCAAAATGAGCCGATTGACAGAATTAGAGCAGTTTTAGAAATATCTGACGTGGCCAAAAATTGTCTTAGTGGTCTTCTAGGACCTAAAAACAGATTTTGTTGGTAACCCCTTCCCTCCCCACCGCGGTTGGCCGATAGACTGTAATATCCTGGTTTTCATTGACAATATGGCATAGAAAATCAGGCTAAAAAGTGTTTCATTACGTTTTCATGAGCTAATGCAAAGCTAAATCTGAGAAAAAGTTTTGTACGAGTATATTTTTATCACGTATTTTAAAAATATGAAATTTCGAAACTAATAAAAAAAATAATTTTCAGCTCTAGGTACAAACATTTCTTGTATATTTTTTTATTATTATTTTTTTTGGAGAGATTGTCGACAACCGGTTGTTGTAAACCCTTGAACAAGTTTCCAAGTCAAGATACTATTTGTCATTTGGGTTTAATTCGCTTCTAAACTGCAGTATTCGTTGTGATATCAATGTTGAAAAATATTCTTTCTTTTTTCCAGGTAGAATGAGTTTTGATTTGATGATTTTACGGGCACCTTGTAACGTATTGAAGAACATTATTATCTTCAGGGCTCAATCATAAGACATTCTCTGCCTCTTCGCAGTATTTGTGAGACATAGCACTTACGCTCGTTTGTATTATAATATTTATGTAAATCAATACTCCTCTCACCTTGCCAAATAGTACGCTATATTATTTTGACTGCGACTCGTGGTTGTAAAATTTTCGACAAATTGAAACGGTACCGGGTACCGGGTACCGGCTACGTACGCCTACTCAAACGTTCATCGTTCAGATGCAAAACCTTGTACGCGGAAATTTCGCCCATTTCGAGGCCTGCAAGTGCACTCGCGACGCCATCGCCAGTGTCCTCGAAATGGTCGTAAAATATCGGCAAACTGCTCTTTTTTTTCTCCTCGGCTCACACATAATACCTTATGATATAAGAATGCGAAAATAACCAACACGTAAGATGTTGCTGACGCTTTCGGATGATCTGGCTGTGTGCTAAGGTAACACGTTTCAGCACTTCCGATGACGAGAGTGTTGTGTATAAGTGTGCTTCTTTTATGTGTGTACTGTACATACATATGTACATGTTTTGTGTATATGTATGCGGATGGCGAAAGAGTGGGTGACATAAATACGTATACAATTTGTATTCTGGTATCGTATCTTTTTACATTATTAATGAAAAGTGAAAATGTGTATATAAAGTGTACCTCATCTAGTGTACTAGCGACGACGACGAAGACGCCAGCGCCACCGTCACCTCCACTTCCAATGATGGGAAGAGTGTTAGTCACCAGGTGGGCTCTATTTGAACGCATGACGTACCATGGAACGTGCTATATTGCGATTGTTTAATACGTACTCTCTCGCATTGGTAAGACACGCGGGCGAGACGCGACGAGGTAGATGATTTTATCGGTCTACGACCAGACAACTTAACTCTTTTTTTACAAGTACTAGGGCAATGGTACACGGTACACGTATTAAGTCGCCGAGAAAATCGTCTTCATTGGCCGGAACAAAGGTGATAAGAGCTAATTCATTTCATTGTGATGATGATGATGATCATGGTGGTGGTGGTGATGATGGTGCCACAGACGAATATCTAACCACCACCAAATTTACGCAGATATGATATTTAATTAGCCGGTATTTTTGTCATCAAACGTGTTTAAAAAAGTGGGCAAAAAAAACAAACCACCACACCGTATTCGGCTGGATGGTCATTTGGTCATCTTTAGCCTAAAGCCAATCGATGTTTTATGCTAGTTCGGAACTCGTTTATCAACTATGATGATACTTCCATTGTAATTTTTCTTCTTCTCGTTTTGTTAACACCGCAACGCCGCACCCAGAACAAGCATCGTAATTATGTAATCCATTACCCAGGGGTCTGAAATATGCGCTGAGCATATTTCTAGTTGATATATTACAATATGGAAAAATTTGTGTTTCGTCGAACTGCCTTCGAATATTGCGAGTTTTGTCGTCGAAATATTCAAATTTCGACGACTAAGCAGTTTAACGCAAGAAGCATGCATACTGTGCAAATTCTCCCGTATAAACAAGCGATAGGCTTCGTTGTTTTAATTGCGTTGAAATTAATTAAAGTTCGAGCCATCTAATTTTTGAAACTATTCCAAAAGAAATAACCGTTTCGATTTTGTTTACGTTCGATTTCAGGAACACATGTAAACATTTTTAAAACGTGAAATAAGATTTTTATTGAGAATTTTTCGCGTACAAATTTTTATTGTATTCGAGTTCGAAGTAGATTTTTACTCTGGATTGTAATTTTACCGAATGAATTAGTATTCTGGTGGTTTGATTGAAAGATCGATGTGTGTGTGTGTGTGTGTGTGTGTGTGTGTGTAATTGAAAAAGTAGGTACGTAACGGGCAGGTATTGGAAAATACCTAAAAGTCAGAATTATTGGGAAAACATCGTACGAGTTGGGCTTTCTTCTGTATCAGATAAACAATATGTTACAACGTCTTCGCGGAATAAGAATCTGATCTCATTATTTTTTCGAATCTTCGTCGATAAGAAAATTTATCCGTTGAAATATTGCTTTAGTGAATTTTGCAATTTTTTTTTTTGGAATGTTATTTTTATAATATTCATCATCATCATCGTGAAGTTCATTCGTTAGTCGGTTGTCGTAATTATTAAACATTTTATCGTGAAAATAAAGGGTCATAGACATGCAAAAAAAAAAAAAGTGCTTCGAAATATTCACGATCACGATGACGTAAATTAGCCACAAATGCAAGCATAAAAATGTTTTTAAAGTGATGGCAGTAAGATGTAAAATTTACAATCTAGTTTTTTTTTTCTTTTTCCGATGATACTGATGATTCACTAAAATAAATAAGTACATGTAAAATGGTGTAAGTATAGGTAGAACTTTTTTGTGGTGGGACGCAATAAAAAAAATTTCGAAAATATCAAAAAATTGCCATAAAAATTGATAAAATAAACGAATTTAAAAAAAAATCAATTTTGGTAATTTTTACAAAAAAATTTTTCTTTTTTCAATAGACACAGTGGTAAGGAGTGGGGAGAGAATTAGAGTCCCGTCAAAAAAGTAGTGACCAAAAAAAGCCCAAGCATAAGTAGATGGGTTTTTGGAGCAAAATTAATTTTTTAAATGGATTCAGATTGAATGAAAATTTGAATGAGATTACGGATCGGAATATAGCTAATTACAGCCTGTATCTGTATTCATCACCGTACCAAAGGTAGGAATTACCCTGTCTCTGTAGCAGGTATATGACGATGATGTTGACGTGACACATGACCTATTTGGCTCAAGTTCACGCGTTAAGGTCATTATACCAAAATTTCCGTTTCACTTTCGTTGAATTTTTGCGCGAAAAAATTCGCAGGAAATGGTCATGACCACATAACGTTACGAGTTGAATTTATTAAGAATTAAATTAGCTACTGATTACGAACATTCATTCGACCGCTCGGAAGTTTTGAAAATTCTACCGCAGGTAGAATATTTATTCTTCGTAATCGTGATAAATAATATATAAGCAGGTCATCTAGCTAAGATGTGGAAAAAATTACAAAAAAAATTCGAATTTTAGGATATCGTTCATAATGCTTGAATCAAATAGTACTCTTCTTTTTGTTTCTTTATCAACTGATTCGATTTTAATTTTTTAAACCATCGGGGGTCGATAAGAGGGGAGGGGGAATTTTCAGTATTTATCTTACAGTTGTTCTTGACCGCTCTGTTACCTTTTATTCGATACAAGCCATAACACATTATGTTCTATTTGCCTATATATTTTGATAAGCTCTTCTGCCATGTTGCATTAGCCCCTTCAAATATTTATGTAAAAATACATCACATTTGGAGACCAAAAGTGCACTTGATCGATTTTTTTTTTTACTGGTAACGTACTGCGATATTTTGCAAAATCTTTACCCTATGCATAGTTTCACTCAGACCACACTTTCTTCAAATCTTCAGATTTCGAGATTAAATATAGTAAATTCTCCTTCCACATATTCCACATATGAGAAGAGGACAGTAAATTCCACTACAAAACATGATTTTTTTCAATAAACTGTGTAGACATAAACTTCTCCCAAAATTTTGACGTTTTTTTTTTTTTGTCTCAATAGCTATGTGGTCTTTTGATCCGACATTTGTTATAGGGTCCGCGAAGAACAATAAGAGCACTTTCCTGTATGTGATATTTGCCTCCCTCATTCCTTCTCAGGTGAGGATTATTTTTTTTTTTTATCAGCCAAGAACAGCAGAAAAAAACGCTCAAGGGCTTGGACCGATGCTGGATTAGGTGTAAATATGAGCGGAGACGAAGGCACGATTATGAGTCGAATTTCAAATCATGTGCCAAAAAAGGAGGAGGCTACAAAAAGACAAAAATTACAAACATACGTTTTTGAGCCAGTTGGCAGAAGATAAAAAGTTGTATCAGATTATATATATATATATATATATATATATATATATATGAACTGTGGGTGATGACTAATGAGTATGACCTGGGACCAAAATTTTGGTGAGACCAAATTCGAGGAGGGGGTGCCCAGGGTCAAAAATCGCATCAATTTCTCGTTTATAAGCAAATCGATAGAAAATCAAAAAGTTGTATGTAAAACAGCCTTCTGGATCAATTAGAAGATGAGATTATGAGGTTTCCCTCTTTTTGACCTTGAAAATGGGCTATTCCACCCATATTTCCGCCCCATTTCATTGGAAGGGGGTGTTGAAATTTTGGATGTACAATATTTGTACACTTGGTAGAAGCTTTAGATATGCTTTTTTTTAGGGATTTCGACTTTTTAACTTCATCTTAACCCCCCCCCCCATCCCATTCAGTTTTTTGGTCGGTTCGTTTTATTTTTTGAGTTTGTTCCTCGCATATCTCCCCTGCAAATTCAGTTATGAACTTGACATTTGTTATGTAGATTTAGATGTGCCTTTTAGGAATTTCAGCAATTTACTTCAATATTTACCTGTACCCCTACTAATGTTCAACAAAAAAAATCTCCGAGTGCTCCTTTTCTTATTCCATGACTGGATAATTCGGATATCTGCCTTAATTTACGAAAATCAGGCTCAAAAGAAGCAACACAATACGATGCTTTTTTAGCCTGATTTTCTGTCATATTGTCAATGAAAACCAGGCTATTACAGTTTATCGACCTACGGCGGATGATGCGATGGCAATATCAACAAAATTTGGGTTGAGGTCTCAAAAGACCATTACGACCATTTTTTGTCCATGTCAGATAGTCATTTTTACTTTTATGGCCCGAAATTAAAAGTCATTTGTTCAAAGTTGGAAAATAGGCTTCGATTGGTGGTGAATTTGATGTTCTGGAGTGAGGATGACCTTGAGTCAAAATTCAGTTATGTCCAAATTTGGGGCAGAGAGTGCTGAGGGGCCAAAGCCGCAAAAATTGTACCTTTCTTAGTCAATCGATAGATAATCTAAAGTTATGTAACATATGCAAAAATCAGTTTCCTAATTCTATTAGAAGGGGAGATATGAGAATTTTTCCTGTTTTTGACATTAAAAAAGGCTGTTTCTCATCTGTCTCTCCTCCAAATTGA
The DNA here is from genome assembly GCA_900060175.1 of Ferrisia virgata. Classification (NCBI taxonomy): domain Eukaryota; kingdom Metazoa; phylum Arthropoda; class Insecta; order Hemiptera; family Pseudococcidae; genus Ferrisia; species Ferrisia virgata. The sequence goes on from FIZR01003173.1 coordinate 12,215, forward strand.
GCGACGAAGTTGATATTTTGGTATGGATTACATTATCAGAAAGTTCGTATGCCGGAAATTTCGGAAAAAGCAGTATTTCAGATCATCAGAATCTCCATTTTTGAAAGAATCGAATAATTTACGTAATTTTTTGAACTTGATAACCCAATGGTCCAGGGGAAGTTCAGTGGACAAGTTGCAATAAAATTTTTTCGCAATTTTTTCTGATAATTCGAAAGTATAAAACGTGAAATTCATTGTGTGACGTCATCATTGGTCTGACATCAGTGGACAAATTTTCATGGCCTGGAATGACATCAATGGACTAATTTTATGAAGGATTGATTTTTTGATTTCAAGTTGAAATGTTGAGTAAAATTAGAGATGTTTGAAGTTGACTCGTTAATACAGTGGACCTTGACCTTAAATCGATTTTATAATTTTGAGTATCCGTTGATTCGTCAACAGTTTAGCTTGACTCTGAACTGATTTTAAGATTTCAAATCGAAATATCGAGAAAAATTAGTTGACCTTGACCCCGGTTGATTTTATGATTTTAAGTTAAAAAAGAGAAAAAAAATTGTAGCAATTATGTTCAAAATATCAAAACTTATATTCTTTCGATGCTTACTCTTTGCGTGCGAAGAGTTTTAAGTATCTTTATTTAATTTCTAACGTGACAACTCGAGTAAAAAATGGTTTGATTTTCTTGAAATTTTCATCACATCAAAGCTTCTGATTATCATTTTTTAGAGCTAAATAGATTTCGGGACCAAGCGGTTCATTAGGAAAAACTAGTCCAGTAGGGATTAAATACTCCATTGGAGACAAAAAAATTATTTTTCAAAGTGTCCCAATTGGACCATTGGATTATTTCCTCATTACTTTTTGCGATCAAATAGTCCATCAAGAGCCGGCGTATTATTTTTCACAGTCCCAATTGGACCTCTTCCTTTGTAACAAAATGTATTTCCATGGAAATTGTTTTTCCCTCTCCATTTGAATTTAATTTCATAAAATTAAAATTTTTTTATTTTACAATTTTTTTGTACTTATATTTCATTATTTAAATTTCCAATTGAAAAAAATGATTTTCTTTTTTTTCCTTTCTTAACGTCTTGTTCTGCAACGGAGGCCAGAGGCGTATTGAAGGGATAGTTGTTTAAAGAAGCAGTTTTGGTAACAAAGGATAGTAGATTTTGAATTTTTTGACGATCATCGGCCAGGACTTCTTCAGAATCGTTGGATGCAAGATATAGGATTCTTTTTCGGTGATACTTGGGACATTCGAAGAGTACATATATGAGTTATGCTGATTTGGCATTTGCATGTTGGACATAAGGGAGGAGAGTTTTTATTCAAGAGATAGGAATATGTCAGAAGAGAATGACCTGAGTACACTCGCGTAATGATTACGTCGTCTTTTCTAGACATATTGAAGTTATTTCTCAGAAGTGTATGATTTTTTATATTTCTTAATTTGTTTGAGGAGGGAATTTGTTGCCAGAATTGTTGAAACGTGGATAGGTTTTGAGCTT
>FIZR01003174.1:0-10844 GCA_900060175.1 Ferrisia virgata
CTCAAAGGTTGCCTCGATTTTGGACTCAAAAAATACTCAAAAAGTGAAAAAAAAAATTTTATATACTCATTTTTAAGGCCGGGCTTGAAAAAGTCTTAGAATGTAGCGGTCCGCAAAATGTATGGTGCATCTATAACTGTACATATATACATATGTATATTACTTTGAATTTATCCTGTATTTTGTATTTGCAGCGTGCAGCGCGAGGAGAATAGAAAGAGAGAATAATACGTTTGTATATACGCGAGTGTGATATGTTCACATTATTTGCCGTTTGCGATATTAAATTAAAAATTTTTTTTACCGTATTCGACGTGCTGAACTAAACAGAGCGTATACACGTTGCCCCCGAGTCTACGTTATTGTTTTAAATTTTAATAAGTATCACCATTTGCCAGCTTAACACTTGGTCTGTTTATTGGCTCGTATAAAGCGTATGATTTTTTTTTTATTTATTAGATTTTTAGTCAATTTTTTCCTTTACTTTTTTTCTCTCGTTCGTATTTGTCGTTTAATTTCCTCAAAAGTCGTATTAGTTACTTGGTGATTTTTTTTTTCTCATGTGCGATGATTGAAACGAAGAAAGAATTTCGACGAGTCTTATAAATTAAATTGTAGACAGCCAGGACGTCGTCGATGATGATTTGAAAATGGGGAAAAAACTTGGGTAGAAGATGAAAAAGAGAATGTCTAACGATGCCTCACCTTTTAAAAGTATTGCAAAAAATTGACCATTAACGAGCCTAACAATTTAACCATCGTTTTGTATTTTTCCAGTGTATAACTCGATTGAAAATGCTAGATTATCTTGTAAGGTGATAAAATGACGTGGAAAAAAATCGGATCGTGTAGAGTATTTTGTTTTTCGTACGGTGAAATTCGGTAAAACGGTTAGTGAAGTAATTTGAAGAATGTACACTTGAAAAGGGGGAGGGGTGAGTATGATAAGATTAAACGACCAAGATGTATTTTATTCGATCAAGCTCTAGTTTATAGTCACAAATTAGGAGGGAGGCGAAGTTCTCAAACGGAACAAAAACGTTTTATTGTTGAATTTACGTGAACAAGAGGTATTAGCGAAAGGTTACCCACCCTCCTCCTCACTTTATTTCAACATTAAAAATGTTAAAACGCCCATGTCCGATAAATTTTGAATTGGATTTTCAAATATTGCTAGATGATCTGTAAAACGCGCTATTAAACATGTGACATTTTCTTCAACATTTAAAATTAAAATCACAAAATCAACCAGGATCAAAGTCAGTAAATTCTCCTCAACATTTCGACTTACAATCATAAAATGAATCCAGAGTCAAGGTCAACTATTTATGGGTCAACCTTAAACATCTTTAATTTTCCTCAACATTTCAACTTATGCTCATAAAATCAACCAAGATAAAGGTGAACAAATTTCCCTCAACATTTCAACTTAAAACCTTAAAACCAATGCAGCGTCGAGATCAACTCTTGAAACTTTCTTAACATTTCAACTTAAAATCATGAAATCAATTAAGAGTCAAGCTCAACTGTTTATGGGTCAACTTCAAACATTTCAAAATTTCCTCAACATTTCAACTTAAAATCATAAAATCTGTCCACGGATGTCATTTCAGGTCATCAAAATCCATCCAGTGATGTCTCAGTCCAATGACATCACACTGTTAATGGTCCACTGATGTCATCCAATGATAATGGTCAACTGTTGATGTTCACCTTTTGATGATATTTTCAAAATGCGCTTTTATACATCTTTTGATGATAAACTGGAGAAGAACTGGAAACAATTATTGGAATTTACAAAAAAGTGTTGAAATATATGTAAATTTAAAAACGATTTAGGCAAATTCTAGAACGCATGCATGTCAACATTTCAACATGTAGTACAAAATTCATTTACAGTCATCTTTCATTGCGCGTTTTAAATCAAAAACTTAATATCAAAAAAGTTACATCAAAGGTCACGTTTTCAGAAAACAACCTCCAACTCTAAGACTCATCCATGTCGAAAACGAAGAAAAATTGTAGCAATTATGTTTAAAATATCAAAACTAACATTCTTTCAATGTTTACTCTTTGCATGCAAAAGCTATTTATTAAGTATTTTTAAAATTTTTAAAGTTGCTTTACCTTTTAATTTTTCCATTTTTAATTTATTTTTAATTTTTTAACTTTAAAATTTTTCTATTTTTTGGTTTCTTTTTTAAAATTTTTCAATTTTCATTTTTTTTATTTCTTTTTAAAATTTTGTTTATTTTTCCATTTTTTGATTTTTTAATTTTTTTACTATTCAATTTGCTTTAATTTGCTTAATTTTTTTTTATTTTTCAACTTTTCTTTATTGTTTATCTTTTTTATTTTTCAACTTTTCTTGTTTTTTAATTTTTAAATTTTTTTTTTATTTTGTTTGGTTTAATGTCACCAGGGTTTGAAAACATAAAATCACCCATGTAATGTCAAAAATGTCACATTTTTAGAAAATGGTCCCCAGTCCTAAGACTTATCCGTGTCAAAAATGAGTAAAAAGTTGTTGAAAGTTATTTAAGATCAAGCAACGAAATTGAAAGAGATTTTTAAAAAATTACAGAAAATTGCGTAAAAATCATAAAAAGTATTGACAATTTTGAAAATTTGCATCGTGAAAATTTAATGATAACAAAATAAAAAATTGACAAAAATATGTGAAAACACAAAAAAAATCCAATGAAAATCGTATAAAAGTGCCATAAAGTTTTAAAGTTTACTTGTGATATGAGAAAAAAGCATCAAACATTGTTGAAAATTGCGGAAGAAATCGACAAAAATGTATGCGAAATATTAAAAAATTTGCTTAAAAATAATGCAAAAGTGTTGAAAAATTTGAAAAATTTACATGAAATGCAAGGAAACATCATGAAAAATTGTTGAAAATTCAGAAAAAAGTGGCAAAAATGCATGAAAATATAAAAAATGTTGCTGAAAAATTATGAAAAAGTGGAAAAATGTGAAAATATACATGAAATATGAGAAGAAATCATTATAAACTGAGGAAAATTAGCAAAAATGGCTAAAAATATTGAAAAGTTTGATGAAAAATTGAAATGCGAAAATATACTTAAAAAATATGAAAAAGCTACGAAAAATGGGTTAAAAGTGGAAATAAATCGACAAAAATTAAGCTGAAAAGTGATGAAAAAGTTTTGAAAAATCTGAAAATTTATATAAAATATGAGAAAAAACGCGAAAAATTGATGAAAACTGGCAACGAAAAAATTGACCGAAATGCATGTATTGGAAATATTGTTGAAATAGGAAAATGTACGTATGTGAAATATGGAGAGAAAATTGTTTAAAAATTACAAAAAATTGACAAAAATATAGAAAAATTTACCAAAAAATTATAAAATATAGCTTATAAACTGACAATCATGTGTGCAAGTATTTAAAAAAAGAAACGATGAAGAAATGTTGAAAAATGTTTTAATTTGTGTAAAGTATAAGGAAAAAACCTGAAAAAATTGTTAAAAGTTGGGAAAAATCGACAACAATGCAGAGAAAAAATTACCAAAAAATTCATAAAAATATTAACACACTTACTAAAAAAATAATAAAAAGGCGCCGAAAATTTCGAAAATTTGTATAAAACATGAGTAAAAACGAAAAATTGCTTAAAGATGAGAAAAACTTGACTGAAATGCATAAAAATATTAAAAAAAATTGTTAAAAAATCTCCTGAAAGTATTGAAAAGTATGATCATTTGTATAAAATACAGGAAAAAACTCAAAAAGTTTTTAAAAAGTGGTCAAAAACTAACAAGAACGAAAAAAAATATCAAAAAATAAATGAAAAAGTGTTAAAAAATAAGGAAAATTACGTAAAATACGCTGAAAGACACGAAACAATTGCTAAAAATTTGATAAATAGAACAAAACTGCATTAAAATATGGAAAAACTTGTTGAAAAATGGTGAAAAAACGTTGAAAAATCCAAAAATTATATATATGTGAGAATAAATAGGATCGTGAATATTATTGCTCGAGAGTGGAGGGAAAATCATGCCACAGCCTTTGATCATTATTTCACTCTCAACTCTGGAATAAAAGTTTTTTTTTTTTCATCGTCGGTTATCTTAAAGCCAAACAATTCTCCAACTTATGAAATCAATTTGCTCTTCGTTTATATTTACTTCAAAATAACTTACCATCGATTCGTGCCCAGAACAAGTTTCGTATTTACGTTTTCAAAGAAACTGAAATATTGTATCTATCTAACTAATAATCTATTATATTTCATTTCATTAATAAAGACGTTAATTTGAATTTCATTTCAATAAATTTAAATCGAGACAATGTAGGTAATGCAGTTGTTGGTTATACAAAGAATACCAAAAAAAAAAAAAAAAAAAAAAAAAAAAAAAAAAAAAAAAAAAAATGAAACATAAAAAGAAGAAAAGTACACGAAGACGTACAAACTGCCACGATTCAATTCTACTTTGAAGAAATTCGTGGTATAGATAGATAGGTAGGTAGATAGAGATGCCTTACCTACCATAGAAGTAGTCTCGAAAAACACAGAAAGGAAAAAGAAAAAGAAAAAAATGAAATCTCAACTGAAGCGCACCTAAATCATGGCAGTAGGCAGAAGGCTGAGACGACGACACGACAGTAAATACGGGGTAAATGTTTGAAACAACGGTTTGGTAGACTAGGTACTTCTTCTTAGTCGTCTCCATCTTCATCTTCGGTTACGTCTACTTATGTATACTATAAAGTTCGCAACCAAGTAAAAAAAAAAAAAACTTTTCTGTTGATTTTTTTTCCTTTCGTTCTTATTGTTTGCCGAGCAACGAACGAACAACGAAAAAAAAAAATATACGAAATAACGAAGCTCCTCCACCTCGCCGGCTCATCTTGGTCATCATCGGTGTATTGGAGCGGCCAACTCTGGTTTGTTGCATAGTGAAAAGTTTTTTTTACCCCCTACCCCTCCTTTGCCATCTTATAATACCGAGAACTTGTCTATCTATATACCTACGAGTATTTCCTAACTTATCAACGACAGAACTTATCTCGAGGTTTTGTATCTTAGGCGAAAGATAATATGAGATCTGTAAAGTATAAGATGCTTATACCCTTTACCTACTTCAGCTACGTAGCAGTTCGATTAAAAAATTTAATATTTAAAGATGGAAACGAGCGAGCTTTTACAATATAACAAAAATTCTCTTCGTTTTCTACATTCGAGAAATAGGTATACTTCTTCCGGTTGGTTTTCTCAGCACAGGCAGCTGGCTAGGTACAAATAATTAATAATTTGCGCACACCTACACACCCACTGTTGTTATTGTAAAGTGCTATTAACTTATTTATTTGCTCTATTTATACAGATACACGTTCGCTTATAGCGTTCTTCACTAAAGGTATAATAATTTAACCACGTGATCGCCTGGTACCCAGACCAACCGACCTATTTACTGTGGAGAAAACTCGAAGGAGAAGAGGAAGTAAAGCAGATAGCATAGGCGAGATTATTGTTAGCTCACGTTTGTAGAATAGGTTGCATAACCTCATCCCTTATTCTCCTATATACATGTACGTATATATAGGTACTATGTGTAATCTGTGTGTATTCGAGATCGACCAAGCCGTACCAAGCTTCGGTTAAATTATCACCACCGCAGATGAATGCAAGGCAGCGGCCATTGGTATTGCTTAGTAAGTCTTAACGTGGCGTCGGAGCGTTATAAAGCCTCGGTTCAAATTCCACCGTTCGTGAAAATAATACATATTTCGAATAGTACAGCGATTTTTGTTTGTGTTTCATTTTGATCACCTACAAATATTACAACATCGCGACTACGCGTATACACGATAGCCAAAGAGAGGTATGAAGGGCGAAACTACGAGCAGATCGTGTACACGGTGTAATATAGCCCAATAAACACGATAAGTAGCATGCTGATTAGCCATTAGTTATAAAGTATGAAAAAAAAAAAAGAAGAAAAAAAATACATGTTGCGAGAGTAACGGGAAGAGAGTAAGAGAGAGCGAGAGAACACCCCATGAAACAAAAAAAAAAAAAAAAAAAAAAACTCGCGACGAACACGCTATCATATTGGAACTTCTTACGTTCGTTAGTTGTTATATACCCTGTGGACCGCCTGCCTATCAGTTTAATAACTGTTTTACCTCGTCGATAACAGGACAGTAATTGACCCAGCATAATTTTCATATAATATGTGGTAGTTGTGCCTAGTTGGTGGTTGACGACTGATGTATTGGTAGGTGTACCGTGCACCCTTAACACATATGCATACCTAAGTAGAAACTCGTTCGTGTGGCCTTTTTAATCATCGTTAACACTTGTTAAAAAGTAACACTTGGTGGGGTTTTAACGAGTGAGAATGTCGGATACGGATATTTAAAGTAGGTTCTTGGTGGTAGGGGTTGAAAGTGATGAGGAATGAGGGGATGGTTATTTCATTATTTCTCTATCCTATTGTCACCTGTGGTCATCATCTAGTGCTACGTTGATATTGTATATGCTTACTTTAAACTAATGAACGCAAATCGGTGTAGTAGATGAAAGAAAAAAAAAGGATGCTTTTTCCCTAATCAGCATTGTGAGAAGGAAGGGTTCAATGGGGCAAAAATTCGAAACCCCCAACAGGTACATCAAGAGTCCCTACAGACGGGACATACCTAATTTCAAATCCCTAACCCAATTTGAAGGGGAGCTATGCGAGGAACAAACTCTAAAAATTAGAAAAATCAACCATAAAACGACATACGCAGGGCAGTGAGATGGCGCAATGGGGCTGAAAAGTCGGGTCCCCCAAAAAGGAATCTAGACTCCTGCTAAATTTACATAGCTAATTTCAAGTTCCCAACTCAATTAGAAGGGTAGTTATGCGAGGAACACACTGAAAAAATAAGATAAATCGACCAAAAAACCACTTCTTGAGACGGTGAGGGGGTGAAATGGGGGTGAGAAGTCGGGACCCCCAAAAGGCAAGTCTACGACTCTTACTACATGTACATACCTAATTTCAAGATCCTAACTCAATTTGGAAGGGAGTTATGTGAGAAACAAACTCAAAAAACAAAAACTGAGAAGAACCGATCAAAAAAACACTTTTTTGGGGCTGTGATGGGGTGCAATGGAGCTAAAAAGTCAAAACTCTCAAAAGGCACATGTAGAGCCCCAATGAAATGTGCATACCACATTTCAACTTACTAGCTCAATTTAGTGGGACGATAGGGGAGGAACAGCCTTTTTTCAATGTCAAAAAGGGGAGAAACCCCCACATCTCCCTTCCTAATTGACTTGGGAGGTTGATTTTTGCATATAATATACAACCTTTTTTTCTCCGTCAATTGGTTCAAAAAGGGAAAATGTTTACGTTTTTGACCCCTCAGCACACCCTCCTTCAAATTAGGGTGTAACTTAATTTTGACCTAAGTTCATTCCCACTCATATATATCTAATCCGCCACCAAGTAAAGCCGATTGACCAAACTGGAGCAATTTTGGTCTGTATCGAGCGGATTGAATGATTTTAATGTTTGGAAAAAAAATAAAAATAAAAATAAAATTCTGGTGTGGCTAAAAATCGTCTCAATGGTCTTCTAGGATCCCAAAACGGATTTAGGTGATTTCCCCTCCCCCTCCCCCTCCTCCCATCACTGTTTGTTGATGGACCATAATAGCATGGTGTTCATTAACAATATTACATAAAAAATCAGGCTAACTACGATTGATTGTTTAAAAAAATTCAATTGTCACGCTTAACGAACTTCAATTAATAACTAAAAATCAAGGTATCGGAGCCCAATTTTGGGCTGTGACCATGCTGTTGTTTTCTTATGAACGGAACCTGCACACTGAGACTCCGGAGCCACGGTCCACTTCTTCTATTTTAGGAATTGCAGGGCTCCGATAGTGTCGGATAGTGCAGCTTGTGGTGGATGACTGATAAAACTGGCTCTGGAGTCTTGTTGCTGAGGCTACGCTTCATAAGATAACAATTATGTGGTCGGAGCCTAATTGGAGAGTACGAGGCCTTGCAAAAAGTGAATATTCGTCGCCAAAAATTAATATTTACTGTCAAGAGTTGGCCAACATCAGTGGACCATCAACCTTTGGGCTGTTGACTCTTGATGGTGTAAACCCACAACACTCGACTATCAATAGTTGGTGGTTGACTTTGGACTGTCGACAATAGTGAAGCATAAAGATTTGGACTGTTGACTCTTGATGGCCAAGATCCAACAAAACTTGACTATCCACAGTTGATGGACAACAGCGGACTGTCAAGAGTTGACCGATATTGGTGGACCATCAACCTTTGCACTGTTGACTCTTGATAGTACAGATCCACAACACTCGACTATCAACAGTTGATGGTTGACTGTGGACTGTCAAGAGTTGACCAACATTCGTGGATCATCAACCATTGGACTGTTGACTCTTGATAGCCCAGATTCAGAGAACGTGACTATCAACAATTGATGGTCAACTGTGCAGTGTCAAGGGTTGACCAAAATTAGTGGCCCTTTAACTTTTGGACTGTTGACTCGTGATGGTACAGATCCATCAACAGTCGATGGCCAACGGTGGACGTCAAGGGTTGACCAAAATTAATGGACCATCAACCTTTAGACTGTTTACTCGTGATGGTATAGATCCATCAACAGTCGATGGCCAATTGTGGACTGTCAAGAATTGACCGTCAATAGTAAACCATCAAGATCAGGACTGTCAACAGTGGGCCAACAATATCTGGACTACCAACAACTTGTACATCAACTTGAATGTTGAGAAAAAAATTCAAAGCAAATTTTCAAAGTTCTCTATGTTATCACTTCTCCGATTCCAGCAGAAGTCCAAATTTTATCTAAAGTGGCATAAATTTAAAAAATTTCTTAACATTTTTTTCACAACATTTACTTCTTTTGTCGAACATAATCCAACTGTTGACGATCCGGATTTCAACAGCCGAGAACAGTTGACCATCAGTGTCAGGTCATCAACATCCAGGCCATCGAGATCTGAACAATCTGAATTTTGATGGTCGACTGTTCATAATATAAATTTGTAGAATGCGCTATTGATATTTTCTGAATGATTTCCTAAGACCTCAAAACGTATTTTGTTGTTATCCCTCCCCCCCCCCCCTTGTAGACCGTTCATCAATATACTGTAATGCTCTTGTTTTCATTGACAGTATAACATAAAAAATCAGATTGAAAATCGCTCAAAAACGACTCTTTTAGAGTTATTATGAGATGCGATGGTGCTGAAAAGTTAAAACCTCCAACAGGCACATGTAGGAGGTCTACTTATCCAACGTATCAGATTTCAATTTTCAATTTGGAGGGACGGTGGGGTGGGGTGGGGGAGAATGGGCAAAACTTGCTTTTTTCAAAGTCACAAAAAATGGAAAATCGTCATATCTCCTTTCTTAATTGACGTACAGGGCTGGAATTTAGAGATATTAAACAACTTTTGGATTTCCATCGTTTAGTTTGATTACGAACAATTTTTAAATTTTAGCCCTTCACCGACCCTCTCCCTTCCAAATTTGCCTATTGCCTGAATTCGACCTATTTCGGTCAGTATTAAACTGTATATGTGATCTGTAGTTTGAGAGGCAGAAATAAACCTTAAATAAAAAGTAATTAATATCTAACGTAGCCTAAAATCATCCATTAATGATTGTCTCATATTCTAAAGTGGATTATGTTGATACTGCTCCCTCCCTAGATTAGGTCCCCCACCCTCCAATTTTTACTCACATCTTCGATGCAGCCCGAATATTTTAGGTACATAATATCTTCGAGATAACTTGATATGCAAGTCTTCGCCTATTCGTGTCATTCGCAGAAACTTCACGCAAAAAGTGAAAAATAAACATAGATGACCCACGCTTCGTAAATTTTACGATTAAGGTATGTGCTAGTCTTTTAATAAGAACTTCGAAGCGTAGATTTACCAGATATGTGCATAAGTATTGCACAGCAGCTGAGTTATATCATGGTCGTAAAATAGTCGACCTAAAACGAACGCAGCTTGTTTATATGCGTTTTCTTTGTCTTCTCGAGCGACGCGACGCGATAGTCGTAGTCGTAGTCGTCGTCGTAGTTTATTTATTCATCGTCTTTTGTAATAAGATACATTTTTATAGCTGCGCGTATACTTATATACCCCAAACAAAAAGACGAGCCTGGTCTTGTGCCTTATCAAAATGTATATTTTAGCGAGCGTGAAGAAAATAGGCAGCGCCCATCGCCACCAAAGGTCTACGTACCGGAGCCGACCTTCATCCGCGAATACATTATCAGTGGCAGTGGTTACAAAGCCACGTTTAAGAAAAGTAATCGCCTGCTAGACGAATTATACTCTTACATTGTGGACGAGCATTCACTACCACCACGTAAAACTGTTGCTGTATTAAATACGTGAAATGTGATAACGTTGCATCGCTCGCTCGTATATTACGCACACACTTTTACCACCACTGAACGCGAATCCCCTTATTTTCGCCAATGAAAAGTGGCCCAGTAAAGGAAAATAAAAAGGTAGACACGTGCTTATTTTGCATAATATAATTTAAAACATTCTCAATTTCGGTCCCACTCCCTTTACTCTGCACCACAATATTCCCCTTCTACTTGCGTGGTAGGTAGGTAAGGTAGGTACTTTCACTCGCGATAGTCACTATTTTTTTTTTTTTACAGGATGGCAATTTGTTCCGCTTTTTGAATAACTTTTTAACGGGATAACCACATTTTGTATGTGTTGGGGTACTGAGAGGTTGTACAGGCTATAACTTAGTTTTTTTTTTTTTTTTTTTTTTTTTTTTTTTT
>FIZR01003175.1:0-11135 GCA_900060175.1 Ferrisia virgata
AAATTTCCGAACGAAAAATGACTGGGGGTATTACCCCCCCCCCCCCCCCAATAGAGCCGCTTCTGTTCCTGTCAGCAAATATTACTTGCGACGAATCGAACAACGTCGTGAAAAAAGGAAATAAGAGATGAGAAAAAAAAGAGCTTTTTAATGGCTAATCGCGTCGACGTCGAAAATGAACATGGGCAAAACGACCCATTTTCGTGATACCTCGTAGCTTATGGCTATTAGCCAAACTGCCTATAATGAAATCTTGTTTGCAGTAGGTCTAGGTATAGCTTCCTACTGATGAAAGTATTAACTGTTGATTGCGACTGTTTTGGGCGAAAGATATGATGGCAAAATATACATGCTACACACTGACAAAGTATGTAGGTATGTGATATACATACATCTAGGTGAAGTACAAATAAGTATGTACTAGTCACGTGCTATGCTCTGAGATCCTGCAATCAAAAATAATATAAGTGCCGAAATCGAAGTATGATTTTATTGCTGCGAGAAGATATGGAAATGGCTCGTGTTGGTATGAAAAACAAGATGATGAGGTTGATGACAGCGATATGATATGATACAACGGCGGTCAAATATCAAACGTTTAAGGTTCGTGAGAGAGAAAGTTAATATAGTAGCACGATCCTGTAAAAGCTTTCTTGATAGAACGATAATAAGAGAACGAAAAACTGCCACGAAACTTTGTACCCACCTACACCTACCTACCTACCTAGTACCTATTTACGTCTGGTATACCTGATGATAATATTAGAGAAGTGGAAACCTCGGTACCGTCAGTCACCTCAGCTTTCCCCTTTCGTCGACGATCTTTTTCAAAAGTTGATGATGCCACGTGCATGTGTAGTATAGTGTAGTGTACCTTTCTACCTACGACGACTATACCCATACACTAAACAATTTAGCTAGAATACATGTGTCAAAATACGAAAAGCTGCTCGTGGCTTTGCGCTACATTGCACCGTACCGTTCGTTGGTTTTCGGAGTAATTTCAAAGCAGATTACAGTTACGTGCGCGCCAACAAATTATACGCCAGAGTGAGGCTAACGTGCGGGGGTTTTTTTCTCTGTAGTATATAGTCACTTTGTGTAGTCGTAAAGTGGCTAATAAAAGTCGCGGAGTCGATTAGCGATGAAAGCTCGTGCCAGTGAGTGGTGTACCGACCATCGTTTCGCGTCGGGTCGTCGAATTATACATAAGGTGAAAAGTTTTTCGCGATATGCGGGTGCTGCTCGATGGATTCTTCGTAAATAAAAAAATAAAAAATAAATAAAAAATGTAAATTACAAACTCGTGTGTACGTAGTACGTATACTGATTGTTAGCGAGTACTTTTCCGAGCGACATGTTTCGCAAAAGAGTAAAAATACGATTAATTGAATTCCCAAAGGGAATGGGAACACATTATTGTATACGCCACGTCATTTATGTGGCTGTCGAGACGAATGAGGATGTTTCTCATTTCTTGCTTTATTCTCTGATTTTATATCGGCGACGACGTTGGTGCATTTTCGAAGAAGTCCTTTATAAGAAGAATACATACGTTTGTTTACGTGTGTGTAGCTGATGTTTTCCTCCTACAGCGAAGAGGAAAACAGAACAAAAACAAATTTCGTATGTTTTCATGAAATGTAAATCTTCGTAATTGGGTTGCCTTCAGTTCAGTTGTTCATTTTTCTCTATTTACGAGTTGCTGGTAGACCATTGTTGAGGTTTTCAATTTCTGACTTGGTGAAAATTTTGAAAAACTACATTGATTCTTTTTTTGAAAAGAAATTATGTTTGAAAATTCTCTCGTTAATTGCGCAACGGTAATGAGAAATAGACATAAATTTCAGCCAGCTAAAAATCTAATGAATTCCGAAATGTTTGTAGGTGCTGAACATGATTTCTACAGCAATTTCAACCCTAGACCCGAATTGGGCTTTCCATGGTGAGGTTCAGCTTATTTAATTAATAAGTGATTTTCTAATACGTTCTATTTTTTTGTTTTCTTCATCCCCCCCCTCCCTTGACCAGCTGCAGAAAAAATAGAAAAACGAAAATGTTCGTATTTTGATGCTCTACAACCTTTGTTTGAACCAATTTTTCGAATTTTTTATTGTAACTCATCTACGCTCGAAAAAAGTTGTAACCTTTTTAGCAGTAGCCTCCCCCCCCCCCCCAAAAAGTTGTAACCTTTTTAGCAGTAGCCCCCCCCCCCCCCCACGAGAAAAATGGTTGTTCCTGCATTTTTCTACATATTAGTGAGAAGCACTGTGCGAAAGAACCGCTTCTAGCTGATTTTTGAAAACTGTGTCTTACAGAAATTTTCAAGCGTGACTTATTTTTGCATGCCCTATCTCCCCCCCCCCCTCCATGCCCAAAAACCTTCTTAGGAGAAAAGGTCAAGGGAATATAAATGTTCGTCTTTTGGTGTTCTACAACTTTGGTTTTAACTTTTTTTTTGTAAGTGCGTTATTTGCGAATTTATTACCGAAGAAACAAATTTTGTACCCTTTGTGCCCCTTCCCCCCTCCTTATAAAGGTTTAAATATGCATAGGTTAAGGGAAGTTGGGAAATACTGAGATACATGTTCCAGAGTACCTTTATACGAAAATTCCACTTTTCGTGAATTTTGAACGGCTTTGAGGAATTTTTGAGCTAAAAAGCCTTAACTGCATTGACCAAATATATGAAAAAATTGTTGAAAATTACCAAAAAAATGGTAAAAAATTGACTAAAAATCTTTAAAATTCCTTGAAAATTTGATAAAGAATTAACTGAAAACATAAAAAGGTTCAAAAATTGTCAAAAATGCGTGAAAAATACAGAAAATTGAACAAAAATATGGAAAATATCGTTGAAAATTATCAATAAATGAGTGAAAAATTGGACAACAATCGTTAAAAATTATTAAGAACTTAAAAAATTGACAAAAATACAAGAAATCGACCAAAAATATGAAAAAAATTATTAAAAATCATCAAAAAATGAGTGAAAAATTGATAAAAATTGGCCATAAATTGTTGAAAATTAGGTAAAAAAATCGGCTGAAATTAGTCAAAGTTGACCCAATATATGAAAAAAATCGTTGAAAATCATCCAAAAATAAATGATAAATTGGCGAAAATTGTAATCAAAATCCATTAAAATCGGTAAAAATTGACCAAAAACCGATAGAAAACATGAAAATTGGGTGCAAAATTGACAAAAATGCAGAAAATTGACCTGAAATATGTTAAAAACCATTGAAAATTGGTTAAAAATTTGACAAAAACGGGTAAAAAATGCAGAAAACCTAGGAAAAATGACAAAAAAGTGTATATTTTAAACCCATTTTTGTCGAAATTTTACTCAAATTCAACGATTATTAACAACTTAAGGCTAATTTTCACCCATTTTTCATCATTTATCGTAATTTTTAATTAATTTTCTGCATTGTTTACGCATTTTTGTCACTTAATTAATCAATTTTCAATGATTTGCAATGATTTTTTGTCAATTTTCACAATTTTTTACGTATACTTATCAATTTTTCATGCAATTTTTGATGTATTTTCACAATTTTTTTCGTATTTTAGATCAATTTTTACTTAATTTTTAACAAATTTGTATTAATTTTTTTCATATTTTAGGTCGATTTTTGCTCAATTTTTAACATTTTTTTTTGTGATTTTTGATTACTGTTCGATGATGTGTTACGATTTTTTTTCTAATATTTTAGCTCAATTTTCACATAATTTTTCAACTTTTTTTTGTAATTTTTGATCAATTTTCTGAATTTTTTTTACGAATTCCTGTAAATTTTCAAAATGATTTTTAATCATGTCAATTTTCGGAGATTCTTATCGTGAGAATGGTGTTTATTGGGGTAATTTGAGCTGCTGAACACGAATCCGTGGTTATTTTCAAATTTTTACTTTGTACTGTGTACGTATCTTTATTGAAATTACAAAAATTATGAACAGGATATGAAATGAAGTGAAAATCCGGCAAGTGGTGTTTAAATAGGGTATTTGGGGATGCATTATGAGAAAAAAAAATTTCGAACGAAAACAACCATTTTTGAGCGAAAAACATGGTGAAAAAACAATTTTTCGAGTTTTCCCTAGCTTATTTTTAATATTCTGAAAAAAATTTTCACTTCGTAAATTTAAATTAGATAGTAAAATAATTTTTTTTTTTTTTTTAGAATTGACTCCCTGAAACTATGTGTAAAAAAACTCGATTTGGAAATTTCAAAAAGCGTATTTCGGCTTGAAAAAATTGTCAAAAATTTTTTTCAATCTGCCCTTCAATACCCTTTGGTTGGTGTAGTCTACATCTCACTCAAGTTTGAAACAGTCGGTTGAAAATTCTAAATGCTGAGACCAAAAAAAAAGGATAAGGTTTCGGGCCATGCCTTAAAAAGCGGTACAAGAAGGGAAGAGAACCAAAATTATTACCACGAGGTTTTTAGACCACATAAGACGCGATTACCATCGGTTAGTAGTTTCAAATTTCAGCTGTTGGGCAGATTCATCAATCTTATGCACCGGTACTGTTTGACCTATTTTTCCTATTTTCGATTTCAATGATTTTTAGGCGATATGATTTCGCCCAATGGGCAGAGGCCGTATAAATAATGTAATTGCGAAATGAAATGATTGAGAAATTGGCGGAGAAGACATTCATTCGTATCGAAAAAATTTAAACGACTAATTTAGCACCTTGCGTTAATAAATTAGTAATTAAATGTAAAGTGCACTTTCGTAGATACGAACCTATACACTCAGAATAGCTACTGTCGTTACACAGTAATCGACTGAACGATCAGCTGAGCGTGAAATTGCACCTCTGATCAACTCATGTGTAGAAAGAAAACGAGATGAGCGTTTTTTTTGTACGATGCAGCGCTGAAAAACGACGAAGGCGTACCATGACACGACGCAATGCAGCGTTGATTGTGGCCATGCAACCGTAACACCGTGCAACATCGTTGCAACATTCTGGTCATTTTGCATCAACGTCAATTGTACATAGAAGAAATGCATCTCGTGCGTCACATTACATCCGACGACGTCAACACTAACGTGGTTTACTTCACGATAATATCAACATCAGTAGAACCGCATCAGCTTCCAGTCCATCTTATACAAATACATACTTTGTTTGATCCAAGGTAAACCTGGCTTAGGTATGCGGATATTATTAATGGACGACGACGACGACGACGACGACGACTACTAATCGCTATTTGTCGGCGGCCACCACTACCACCAGTTGGAACATTGGCAACGGAATGGACGTCGCGTCGCGTCGCATCGCATCGCAATCTCATCCACAGATGTAACGAGACCAAAGATGAGCGGTGAGTGGAGGGAAATTCCATTCAAGAACGACCTTTCTTTTCGCGTACGGTCGCGGTAGATCTGCCGCTATGTGATAGTGGTGTTGATTTGACGATGGACGCGAGCGACGCGTCGACCAGAGAGAGAAAGAGAAAAGCGTGCTTACGCTGTACGAGGGGGCAAAGGGAAGACGACGGCGACTCGGCGGCTCGTTTGGCAAAGCAACTTGTGTAGTAGATACATTGCATAGTTACACGATGATATTTGGCACTGGTTTTTTTTTTACGTATCCATCGCGGTACCGCGCTGCACACCGTCGTTCATCGTGGCTGAGAGAGAAACCTGTTATAACGGAACTTTCGCCGTGAAAGAAGATACGATTAGATAACTGTTTCGATCTATTTTTATACCATGCCCATCACCGCACCACCATCACTCTCTTGAATGGCCCAACTGACCGCGGTCCGCTCTCGGAAGGACGACTGCGACTTGGCGATTGTGCTGGTATGTTGCCGATTGCAGAGTTTTCGATGGGACGAGTGCGTGTGTTGTTTTTTTTTCGCACGATTTGCGCGACCGAAAAAAAAAACCATCGGCATTGTACGAGTTGGATTTTTCGTTTTTGTAAACAAGACCGCATTCGCGTTGATACCAGCAGCATTTATCGATGTGAGGAGATGTTCGTTCTTTGGTTGTGTACACTTATTCGTGGCGCGAGCCATCGATTATGTAATCTGACCTCGTGTGCAATGTGCATATGTTCCGTGCTGCTGCTATCTCCATCGCCATTACGCCATCATCGCGCAGCTAACACTGTTATAAATGTTTAACAAACAGATATTATGAATATCGTCGCCTGCCGTTCAAATTTAGCGGCTAATGTCCAGGTAGAAGAACAGCTGGTTGTACCAGAAAACAAATTACGTTCACCTGAGTGAGCAATACTCAAAGTGTAGTTGGCATTTTTTGACCAAAAATACGTTTACAATAATGAAATGTAGTTGCTTGAAAATATAATCTTTACAGGGTAACCCTACACTTTTTTCGTATCAAAATGCTCGGTTTTTCTGTTTAAAAGAAATAAAAAAATGTGAATCGCGAGATGACAGCGAAAAAGTAAATTTTTGAATTAAAATTATGTGCTAATACACATGCCGGAGAATTATCCCCAAAGTTTCAGCCCTCCGAGTTGAAATTAACGCAGACAGCAAGGTGTTCAAAGTTGAAGGTATGGCTCCCGAGCGCGTAACGACATTCCTCAACCGGCGACACGTGGACGAGATATTCGTGTACCCGCTCCCCGGTACGAATGGAACAATAACCTCATCGATTATGTTTTTTACCCCAAAATTTTTTTTGTGCTTATCTTTATTTTCTTTTGATTATTCAACCATTTCTCAGAGGTGATGCAACCCCGTCGATGTAGGTTTCTGATTGATAAAGGAAGCGAAATTATGTGTTAATAAACAAAGGTCAACCGATGAAGTTGGAGAAGTTTTTCTGCGCCAGGATGCAGCAGGCTCGTTTCCTGTCAAAACCACCCAAATCTAATCTTGGGTCTTTCAATTGTGCTCAAAAATTGTATGCAAGTCTCTCTCACCGGTGAAGTGATCTGGTCAATAAAACTGTCATTTTGGTCATACACCCCCTCCCCTCACTCCTCCTCGGGTAGAAGAAGTCAATCCTTGCAATTCTCGATCAATTCAGACTTTTTGGCTGATTTCTATGTCATATTGTTAATGAAAACCCGGCTAATACAGTCGATCGACTTATGGCGGATGAGGGGGGGGGAGTATCAACACAATCTGTTTTAGGGACCCAGAAGACCATTTCGACCATTTTTGATCATGTCGAATATTTATTCTTATTTTCATTCCCACCCCCCCCCCCCCCCCCCCCCACCACTAAAAATCATTCACTCTACTCGATACCGACCAAAATTGATCTAATTTGGGAACTAGGCTTAGATTAGCGTACAATTTGATATTCTGGAGTGGGATTGACCTCAGATCAAAGTTCAGTTGTGCCCAAATTGGCAGGTGGGGCGGAGAGTGCTGAGGGGATAAAATCGCAAAATAATTTTCTTCTCGAACCAATCGTTAGGCAATCCATATACATCTTATCCAAAAATCAGACTCTTAGGTTAATTAGAAGGGGAGATATGAGGGTTTTCCATTTTTTGACCTTGAAAAAGGGCTGTTCCTTCTCTATCATCCATCCGAATTGAGCTAGGAAGTTAAAATTTGGTATGCAGACTTAGAAGGGTCGTAAATGTGTCTTTTGGTGTTTTCAACTTTTCTGCTCCATTGTAGCCCTTCACATCCCCGTAAAGGCTTTTTGAGCAGATTTTCTGATTTTTTTAATTTGTTCCGCACATAGCTTCCTTTCAAATTGAGATATTGAAGTTGAAATTTAATATGTAGTTTGAGTATGGATCTTAGATGTGCGTTTTTGGCTTTCGACTTTTCACACCCTTCGCACCGCCTCACAGCCCCGAAAATGTGGGTTTGGTTGCTTTTTCTTTGAGTTTGTGTTTGTTCCTCGCGTAACACCCCCCCCTCCCCTCCCATTAAGCTGCGAAGTTGAAATTTGGTATGTAGATTTACTTAAGGTCTTAGATGTGTCTTTTGGGGGTTTTGACTTTTCGTCTTCATTTCGTGTAATGACTCAACCAGTGACGCTCTGGGGGGGGGTCCAGGACTATAGTCTCCCCCCCCCCCGAGGTGTAAAAAAACTGAAAGTTTCTTATATTTATGCTAAATTTAATATTTAACTCATGGAAAATAATTGAACAAATCCCTTTCTGAACGAGCCTTCCAAATGAGAAACCTAAACTTGAAAAAAGCTCTTTTTAAGGCTTAAAAATACCTTTTTTTCAAAATTTTGCCCTCGTTACGCTCGGGTCTTAAAGTTCAACTGTAACTGTAATCTTGGAAAATTTCTAGGTACGCCTAAATACCTAAGTTCGAATGATCGTACTTTGGGATTGGTTATACTAGAAATGAATCTGTGTACACGATTTTGTGGCGAATTGAAAGAAGATTTAAAATCGATGTGCGAAATTACGAAACCACGATGTTGAACTTTTGAGATAACAGTTCAGTTTTTCATATCGAGTATAAATGTTTAAAATCCTCCTTCAGAACACTGAAAAAATTGTACGATTACCGATGAATTTTCAAAATGGGGTATCTATACGCCCGGGGGGGGGGAAGAGGTCCTTAATTTTGGTCAAAATTCAAAAAAATGTAAAAAATAATGTGACGTATCGATTTTTATTAATTCGATGACGTAGAATTTTGAATAATTACCTATTTTTTTGATCCAACTCCTCTAAATCCCCGCCCCACAGTCCTCTGAATATGGTCAAAACTTCAATATAAATGAAAAAATTAAATACTTATCTGTTGTTATTGAAGTGAGGTCGCTGAGTTCGAATATTTACATTTTTTTGACCTGTAGCCATCGTCAAAATGGAAAAATTATGAGAAAATATTAAAATGGTGCGTAGCATGTTTATTCCTACTAATTCAACATCGCTAAAATAGAATTTCAGATTATTTTTTTAATCAGATTCCCCTATTCACTATTTTTCTTGAAATTTTTCGAAAATTGAGGGCCATAGCTTGTAGATGAGCTCGTTTAAGTCACCAATCATGGTGATGATGAAATGAAGAATCAACCTTTCATTCGTTTTAATATACCTACTTTATTTTCTTCGTTTTTCTCACTCAAATCACGAGTGCAATTGTACATTACCATACTCTTTATCAGTTTACCCTCTTAATTCGTCTACCACGATCTTATTTTTATTTGAAAAAAATATTCTAGGTATGATGAATTTTAATGCTGAAAATCTTCGAGTGTTTGTGGTATTCGGCTGACGGAAATTTGACATAACATTTCCATGAACTAATTACTAGTGTAAAACGAGGTGGCATAATAATCGAGGAAGGAAGAGCTTATATTTACGTCAGTAGTTCGCCACCGACTGCGCCACATTGTCACCACTGATTGAGGAAACCTTCGTTGTCTTCGGCGTAAACATGATTCATTGTCGTACACTTGGAATTGTTTAGTTTACCTCGCCTTCGTAGGCGATGAATCGAATTGGATTCGACCATAGGTCTTGGTATGTCAAGTACTTTTTCAGACACGCCACAACAGACTATACTTATTTATTCGATCGCCGGACCGAAGGAAGGAAAAATGCGCTGTGCAATGAATTTATGGACTATGTCAAAATGTAGAATGACGCGAATACGCGTAGATAAGCTTAATTTACGTATCACCTACCTATCAATATATGTAACTACCACATCGTTCTAATAAGTATAAATTAAATGCTGTAAAAGTGAAATTACAATCTTGCGAAGATTTATATGGGGTATATACTAGAACGTCAGTGCACATATCGCATAAATAATACGCTTACACGGATCGTAATTAATTAATTGTATAGGAGTGAGTTGTTCTCTGCGCAGCAGCATCCATAGACGTAGAAATATATGTACATTTGTACACGATATCTTGGAATTTTAAACGATTAGGGTATCGATGTCAACCGATCGACCTCTCTAAGTCTCGAGTAGAACGGATGTCGTTTCGAGCTGGTTTACGATGTGAAATTTTTCATCGTTCAGATTTCTATGCAGCGCAATGCAACATGACACGATGCGTAGGCTATGTACGTAAATCATAGTATCGTATGAGAAATCAGAAGAAATACGAATATGAGCAAATCTTGCGAATTAGCTGAATTTGTATAAATCATCGCGATTGAACGATTTATTAGATGCGTGAGCTGCTCGAATGGTGGACAATTTGCTATAGAAGATGGTATGGAAATTGAGCATGCTACATCGTTGACCTAGATTACACTAACGGATCATCATCATGTAGAGCAGCTAATTTGCCAAATATTTTTGAAAATTCTTTACCTCGAATTTTACGTAATTTACGATAAATTATGGTAAATAATATTTTGTTTTGTTTTTATTGCACGCGAGTAATAAGAGTAATTTAGATTTTTCGACGTAAACAATATTCCCCATTTCCTTTTTCAGTACATTGTGCATTGGCTGTACATGTAGATAGGTACATCTGCGTGTGTGTTTTTACGCGTGGGATAAAGTGAAAAAGAGAAAAATATTCATATATCGCGGTTATCGAGTGAATAACAAACGCGTAAATAGTAAAATGCATTCGCCATTAAGTGTCACACAGTGATTTTTTATCGTGAACGCGATACGAAAATAAACATCAACACTGCGACGACGTAACGAACCGCGGAACGTGTGAGTGGTATTAATGATAATGGGTATTTTTGCGATTATGATTGGGATATTTGTTTACATTGTCGACCTTCGAAAAGACGTTATTTTCGATTCAATTTTCGTAGAATTTTCTATTCGCCGATTTAAAAATAATACCGAGCCAAGTATCGAATCATTATCTATCTAAGCACATTAAATATTGTACGTGGATATATTACCCACGTAACGGTGTACTCGCTACTCACCTGAATATCTGAATTCAATTGAATGGGTATCAGATATTTATTTTCTTTGCGCCGATTGACCAAGCTTACGAAGGTGGTTTACTTTCTGATAATCACCGTTCAGGGAGTTGAAAAGTTACAGATTGTAAAATCAACACAATCATCTATTTCAAAACTCCCCCAAACCTACATGTCAAATCTGCTATGCCGAGTCCATCTCCGTACATCACCTCCTCTTTGAATGCCCGAACCACAATCAAACTTGTAGTCACCTTAAAATCCAAACAACCAATCTAAACATACCCGATGA
>FIZR01003180.1:0-37264 GCA_900060175.1 Ferrisia virgata
ATTTGATACATCACATTGCTACTTTTAAGCAAGTATTCTATGGCTTTATTTGTGGGGGGGGGGTGACCAACCTGTTCATTTTTGATTACTTCGCATTGTACCATTTTTACAGGAATCGACTTTGAATAGTTTCATTCAACTAAATTAACGAGTATTTTTTGGTTCTCTCCTTAATTTTGGATAAGAGAGCTGTTTTACTGTCAAAAATCGTGCAAAATGCATAAAAATTGCACTTAAAGTACAATATAATGCAGTTATGCAGGGTGCAATGGAAGAGAATTACATATTCGATATCGGGGAAGTACCTCAACCCAAATCCGTCGAGGTTTTTTTTTGGTTCAGACCATGTCCCCCAAATCACCTTTTTTGAGGTCCACCATCCCCTCCCCCCACCCTTATAAGGTGGATAGTATCGACATTTTCGCAGCTCAATTTTTAGGTTTTCAAAACAGATCGCTGGATGAACACTTTTTAGTGTTTGGATCGTAGACTACTACGACAGGTATTTCAGAATTTTTTGAAATGTGCATTGTAAAAAGTTTTTGTAAAGTGAAAATTTGACAAATTGGTCTACGAATTTTACCGAAAAATTAATTTTTCTTTTGTAATTTTACTAAAAAATCAATTTAAAAATTTCATTAACGAATTGATTTTACAATATTTTGAAAAATATAAAAAATTCTTGGGAAATAAATTTTCCGCATTAGAAAATTAATACATTTGCCAGACTTGCGGTATACCACGATGTCGGGGCTGGGCTATAAGTGTGTGGGCGATGCGCCCCGGAGACGACGCTTCGTTCGGGCATAGTCATATCACGGTGCTATGAATATAGTCCACGTGAACGTGGTGGTTCTGCTGTAGCACACGCGAGGAAACGAAATAGCCCGAGTAAACAACATAACGTATCACGTTTTTTTGCACTTTGATGTCGAAATTAGTGGTGGATTTCAGTCAACAGTCAAGAGTCAACATAATAACATAAACCATACACGTATTTGTATGTTAAAATTTTCAAAACTAATCGGTCCAATTTTCACTTTATTGGCCCAAATACATCGCCCAGCCACCGAATTTTACTCGCTGGTTAACACGTTGTATCTGGCCCTGTGTGACCCTGCCGATGCGGCTTGCCAATTTCCAATGAAGTAAAATTCGACCCACACCAGTAAATTCCGAATATCCACTGACGCAGGCTATACATTTAATGAGATAAAATGTACGTACTCGAAGGAAGCCTCGAATACATATGTCAGTTTAGCTATTAAAAATGTCTGGGAAAAATTCAAACAGTAGCGTTGATTTTTAATACCATATACGCTCACACGAGTTGATAATATATAAGTAAAGAGTAGGTAATGTAGGTATAGCGATAATTAAATTTATACGATGATTTTGTATGTTAATTTATAATCATAAATATATGGCGTACATCTGTACCCAAGATAGGTATATCAAAATACGACAACATTATTTAGTCCACGTTTAATGTACTTTCATCTAGCTATAAAAATTTTCACTGATAAAATAAGTACCCAGTTGGTAGCGCGACCTACCTATTTATAATAGTAAATATACCTACTTTCGTTGTAGGTATATGATCGTATAAGGTAAACAAAATCCCCTCAAGGGCGAAACTCTTCTCCACTCAACAGATATAGCTTAATTTTTACAGCTGTACGAAGGAAGAATGTCTCGAATCGAATACATTCTAAGGAGTAGGAGATGAGAAAATTTTTAACCGATGGTCCAACTATAGGTATGTAGTGGTATTAGCTGCTGTCCATGTTATCGATTTAAAATCTCTTTGGGAAGATTTTGAAAATTTTTCCATTTTTATCGATTGAGTCATAATCAAGCGAACAACTACCTATACCGAAAAAAGATGGCCAGGGTATGGTTATCTAAATGTATCAAATTTTATACACATGGTATCGTTTATAATACGAACGTAGGTAGGTATAGGTACGTGGGTACATGTACCTACTTCTGTACACCTATATCGTAAATTCGAATCGAGATAATTTTTTACGATCTTTTACGATTTCACGATATGTAACTGCCATGTATGTAAAAGTATACTTACGTGTAACCCTACCAATGCTATCTTTAAATAAAAATCATTGATAATAATGGAGCGTAAAAAAAAATGCAGTAACAGCAGTAGGTGGTGGGAAGGTACTAGATAGGCAGCCTAGGTACATCTGCATGCACATTTACGTAGGTATTCGCCTTATTGAATGCGGAGAATTGCGGTTTCAAAACGTGTAGTAGTATTTTTCTTTGCTTTGGTAATATGCGCGAAGCCTAGGCGAGATGGTGCGCCCTTTTCCCTAAACCTATGCTGTGTGACGAAGAAGAGAATTTAGTGGTTTTTTTTTTTTTTCTTCACTCCACTCTCGTATATGCGCAGAGCTGCCGAAGATGTTTTATTATGATTTTTTTTTTCTTTTCATTTTTATTTCGTCAATAAGTTTTAAAAAGAACTGTAAAATACGCCATAAATTTAGTTTGATGTAAATTACATACATTACAACAGATTACTTCACACTGATAAACAAAATGAAGCTACGTCTTAAGGCTATATAACCGTACGAGTATAGGTGTTTCCCCCTACCCCTGCCCCCTCCCTCCATCGCTGGCTAACAGTTGGTTAAACGGCCAAGCAGCGCGGCAGGCACGCTTATTGCCTTGTGCGATAATTGATTATCGATGGCCGGCGACATATGTCTTGATCATCGATTATTCGGCGTGTTAAGCTCGGGTGACAATCTGTTGCGGCGTAAGACGTGTGTGTGTGTTGGTGTATGCCCCCCCCTCCGCCCTCGTACTCATTGCAACTGGTGTAAAGCCTAGGTTTTTAAAAAAAAAAAAAAAAAACCATCGTTATCGGCATCCGTATAGGTACCATTGACGCATGTACGTATATACATATATATTGGGGAAAAAAAAATTAGAAGCCAATAAGGCGAGATTTTTATCGAGCAGACATCGAATATTTACTATACGCCGATACCTTCTAAAGGGTATACAAATGATCGAAGAGATGGTGAGACTAATTTCGACTAATTTCCTAACCATCGTCGTATTGGATAGATAGATATACGATTAGCATATTATATCAACGAGACCGATGGCTTATCGATATAATGTCTAATTAATCGATAGTATGTTATTTGAGATGGTCGAGTCGAATCGCTAATTATGCTGTCGTATCGAAATTCTATATGTGTTTTTAACCGATCGGCAATATTTTTTTTATCCCATCGAGAAAATCGCCTAATAACGAGAGAGACGAAAATAACCAGTTCGGATGAAAAACAAATCGCGGCAGCGCCGTCGCCGTCGTCGTCAACGTCGAATATAAATTGGCGATAATTCGATAGATTATTTATTTACGTAGAGGTACGAACGAATACAAAGATGCGCGAAAAAAAACAGCATCTGTGTGGTATAGTCGCATCCTCTTTTTCGATGCGTTTAATTTATTCGTGGGAATTTTATGCTTTAGCCTATAAGCGATGAAATTGTGCCATGGGAGAAGTCTAGATAAAATGCAATCGCAAAGTGAACTGGATGTGATTAAAGCTAGAGTTGTACTTCGATATCGAATTTGTATAATGGTTATCGAATAATTAGTTAATTGATGTGTGCGGAACGTAAATTTTTCCATGTGTGAGTTCGATTGTTATTAAAGAGTAGATTTGTGTAGCTAATTCTTGTAGGGAGTTGCATTTTTGAAGGTGATACGAAGTGGTAATATTTTTTCGCTTAATGTATGAAAAAAAAAAAAAAAAACGCCACGCTTTGAGATGCTTTTTCGGCCTAACTTTCGTGATACTACAATCATAAACTCAAAAAATGAGAAAACTCGATCAAAAAACCACTTTTTTGGGACTGCGAGGAGGTGCAATGTAGCTAAAAAGTTGAATCCCCAAAAAGGCGCATCTAAGACCCCCACCACTCAAAATACATATCTAATTTCAAGTTCTTAGCTCAATTTGGAAGGGAGTTATACGAGGTACAAACACAAAAAACTCAAAAAATGAGAAAACCCGATCAAAAAAACACTTTTTTGGAGCTGTGAAGGTGGGGTGGAAGTATATGAAGGAGGGGGGTGTAAAGTTGATACCTCTAAAAGGCAAATCTAGGACCCCCACTTAAAGTACATACCTAATTTCAAGTTCCTAGCTCAATTTGGAGGGCAATTATGCGAGGAGTAAACTCAAAAAACTAAAAAATTGTAAAAATATTAAAAAACCACTTTTTTGGGATTGCGAGGAGGTGCAATGTAGCTAAAAAGTTTGAATCCTCTAAAAAGCACATCTAGGACCCCCATCACTCAAAGTACGTATCTAATTTCAAGTTCTTAGCGCAATTTGGAGGGGAGTTATGCGAGGTACAAACACAAAAAACTCAAAAAATGGGAAAACCCGATCAAAAAAACACTTTTTTGGAGCTGTGAAGGTTGGGTGGAGGTATATGATGGAGGGGGGGGGGTGTAAAGTTGATACCTTCAAAAGGCAAATCTAGGACTCACACTTAAAGTACGTATCTAATTTCAAGTTCTTAGCCCGATTTGGAGTGCAGTTATGCGAGGAGTAAACTCAAAAAACTGAAAAAGTTGGAAAAACAGATCAAAAACCCACTTTTTTGGGGCTGCAAGGGGTTGCAATGGAGCTAAAAAGTTGGAACACCCAAAAGGCACATCCAAGACCCCCACTAAATGTGCATATCTAACTTCAAATTCCTAGCTCAATTTAGAATTTGGAGGGAAGTTATGTGAGGAACAAATTCAAAAAACTAAAAAATTGGAAAAACAAATCAAGAAACCACTTTTTTGGGGCTGTGAGGGGGTGCAATGTAGTTAAAAGGTCAGAACCCCCAACAAGCACATCTAATGCCTCAACTAAATATACATACCAAATTTCAAATTCCTAGCTCAATTTTGTAGAATGATGAGGGAGAAACAGCTTTTTTCCTAGGTCAAAAAGGGGAAACCTCCCCCCTCCTAATTGGCTTGAGAGGTGGACTTTTGATTCTTTATCTATTAGTTTAAAAAGAGACAATTTTTGAGTTTTTGACCTCTCAGCACCCCCTCCCTCAAAATGGGTCAAAATTGAATTTTGACCCAGGGTCATTTCCACTTAGATTTATATCCAATCTGCCGCCAAACTGAGCCGATTGACCAAATTGGTGCGATTTTAGTCAGCATCGAGTGTAGGTAAAAATTTGATAAATATCGTTAAAAAGTGCAAAAAATCTATCATAAATCACAAAAAAATGTTGAAAATCATTAAAAATGAAGTGAAAATTTGATAAAGATGAGTGAAAAGAGCAAGAAAAAGTCGAAATGTAACGAAAAAATGTTGAAAATTGAGTAAAAATTGATCTGAACTATGAAAAAGATTGTGGAAAATCAATGAAAAATGGGAGAAAGTTCAATAAAAATAATGAAAAGGCGGGTAAAAATTGCAGAAAATGGATCAAAAATCATGAAATAGCGTTGAAAAATATGTGAAAGGTGCATAAATTTAAAAAATAATTGTTAAAAATGATCGAAAGTTCGGTAAAAATTTGAAAAAAAGAATGTGTAAATTGTGCCAAAAATTAATTATAAAATCACGAAAAAATGATGAAAACTGTGATACCTTTAGAAGGCAAATCTAAGACGCCCACTAAAAGTACATATCTAATTTCAAGTTCCTAGCTCAATTTGGAGTGAAGTTATGCGAGGAACGAACTCAAAAAAATTCAGAAAATCATAAAACTCGATCAATAAATCACTTTTTTGGACCCGGGAGGGGGTACAATGGAGCTAAAAGGTTGGAACCCCCAAAAGGCACATCTAGGGCCTCCACTAAATATACTTACCTAATTTCAAGTTCCTAGCTCAATTAGGAGCGGAGTTATGCGAGGAACCAACTCAGAAAACTCAAAAAATGAGAAAACCCGATCAAAAACCACTTGTTTGGAACTGGGAGGGGATGGAGGGGGATGAAGCAGGGCTGACTGAGAAGTAGGGACCCCCAAAGGGCATAATGAACCTAAAAATTCGGAACTCCCAAAAGGCACATTTCAGCTTCCTAGCTCAATTTGAAGGGGTGATAGGGGAGGAATAGCCCTTTTTCTAGGGTCAAAAAGGGGAAAATCCCTATATCTTCCCTCCTAATAGACCTACACAGCTGATTTTTGGATATGTTATACAACTTTCGGTTCTCTATCAGTTGGCCCGAAAAGGGGTCAATTTTTGCGTTTTCACCCCTCAGCACCCCCTCCTCCAAAATGGGGGCCTAATTTTATTTTGAACCAGGCTCATCCCCACTCAGATATATCTAATCCGCGGCCAAACTGAGCCGATTGGCCAAATTAGAGTAATTTTGGTTGGTATCGAGCGAAAAAAAATGAAAATAAGTGTCTGACATGGCTGAAAATAGTTGTAATGGTCTTTTAGAGCCCCAAAACGGATTTTTTTGATATTTCCCCTCTCATCCGCCGTTGGTCGATAGACCGTAATAGCCTGATTTTCGTTGGCAATATGGCATAGAAAATCTGGCTAATTATTGAAAAATAGGTAATAAATTTTTCAAAACACGCTGTATAGGTATATTTGGTTAAAGAATATAAATTATGACGCTAGACGTATGTGTTTAAAACTCGTCGAAGTAATTGAATAGATTTTTGCAACTGAACATAAAATATATTTCACACATTACCTTATACTATGCACTTAGTATTTCCACTTGTACTATATATTTGCTTGTTGGCTACCATTTTATTTTCTCATTACCAATAATGCGGGGTGAGGGGGAGGAGGAGGAATTGCCGTGTTGAATTTTTACTCGCCATTTGACACTTTTGAAATTAATTTATTAATCGTTTCTTACTTGCTTATTGTTTGTGTCTGTTACGTGATGGTCTGTCATCGAAATATTATGAAAGTCAACGATTATGCGCAGAAGAGGTGTAAAATTGAAGTATAACAGCGCCTCTTCAAAAAAATACATTTCACAAAATTTATTACCCGTACATTGTGAAAATGGTGCAAAAATTGTCGAGCCTGTCTGAATGAAACTCTTGTAATGTGAAGGTCATTCGGTCAGATTGAAGTGTTTTTTGTATGAAAGAGAACATCTTGAATACTAATCTTTAAAAATAAATCAAATAACAATTGTAATGCCTTACTTTTTGAGTCAGATTTTCGTAAAATGAAGAAGATACGAGAATCGCTTCTTTCGTGGATTAAAAAAAAGGAAAGTTTTGTCAAGTTTTTCCGTGACCGATGATAGAAGTAAAAGTAGATATTATAGTGAATAAATGAAATCCCCCAAAAGGCTCATCCAGGATCCCTATTAGATCTAAATTTCGAATTTCTATTTCCTGGATCAATTTGGAAAGGAGATATGAGTGGAACCAACTTCAAAAATCGGAGAAACTGATCAAGTTTTATTAATCTTTTTAATGTGGATAATGGCTTCGTACAATTTTGAACTTATATTTTTTACATGTACCTTATATTAGACCCCATCATGACATATACTTTTGCAAAATTTTAGCTCGGGTGCATCTTAGCCAAAATTTGAAAAAAAAAACTCAAAATAAGAGGCTAAAACAAAAAAATAAATATTTGAAAAATTGTTTTCATTGGAGGAAAAATTTCAAAAGTTCCAATAATTTTTGTTCAGATATGTAGTAAACGATATCGGAGAAGTGAAAGATTCTCGGAGATCCCTGTTCTGCCCATAACACCTCCCCCCCTCCTTCAAAGGCTATTCGCTATTCGCAAAATGCCAATATGGGCGTCGTTTTCATATATTTCGAAGCTTCTGAGCACGAATTTAAGCTCGAATTCGCAATAAGTTTATTTTTTCATTGCAATTTTGAAATACGACGTTGTCATTACGACATTTGCGTAAGTATATTATTTATTTATTTTTTTATTCGGAAAAAATTTCAAAAATAAAAAGAAAAACGATACCATTTAATTCTACCCTTGCTAATGAAATCACTGATTTTCCACATTTAGAGGAAAACCAATTAAATATCATCCTAACCAGTTCGTATCAGCTGAAACGGGCTAATTTATACCTATTTGAAATGCTAGCTGAAAGCGATAATATCAATATGTATAAAACGTGAAAAAGAAAAAACGAATATTTCAAAATTGCAGTGAAAAAATACAGTTTTACGCCGAGATTCGCGGTAAATAAGGTACTTATTGCAAATTCGACTTTAAATTCGTGTTCAGGAGCTTCGAAACGTATGAAAACGACACCAATATGGCCATTTTGCGAATAGCCTTTAGGAGGGGTTGATGTTTATATTGGAAAAAAAAGTACTTTTGGACAAGAAAACGCCCTGATTAGGGCCTCCAGGCGGTCCGATACTGAAACTAAGTTCAGATTCGTATTCAGACGGTTCGACTAATGTGAAAACGATACCAATATCATCAACCTATGTATAACTAAAAATTAAAGGGCAGGGGTGCTACTTTGGGGTACTTTGGGGCTCGATAAATTTTTTACGTCTTGCCTACGTTTTTCTGTTGATCCAAGTAACAAGTGTACCAAGTATTGAATTTGTTCCATCGATAATCAATTTTTTAGAATATATCGCCATTTACCCCCCCCCTCATATTCCAAGTTTTTTCAAATTTTCACTACGGCGTACCGTCGTGAAAATTTTGAAAAAAATATATGCGATATAGGGGTCTAATATACATCTGAAAAACATGATTTTAAAAATTTTACGAAATCGTTATCCATACTAAAAAAAAATAAAGAATGTTGGAAATGGTCATTTAGGGTAGAAATTATGGGGGGGGGTTGATTTTTTTTAGGATGCTTCCCATTAGTGTCTACAACATGACAAAAAATTACACAGAAATCGGTTCATTAACGCTTTCAAAAAAAATTAATTACCAAAGTATCATTTCGAAATCTCTCCGGGGCAAATTTAACATGCTTATCCGCCAACGTCCCTTATATGTGATTTTCACTCAGAGTCACCCCTCTCGAAAACCAATGGGGTTGGGGGGCTAAAACTTTGGTAAGGATGTTTCTCGATAGTACCTACCTATGTAAGTATCGGTCCAAAATTGCTTGGCGGGGGGGGGGGGTTAGGCAAATTTATCTTTGTTATCAACCCATAGCCTTTATCCACTCCGATTTTTTCATTTCTTTCCAGTAAAAGTGCTGTATACTACACCCCCTGTTCGCCAATGAAACTGGCCAATTATCGTGGGGAGGAAGGTGATCAATTGAAAAATTGCCAATTAAATTTCATCGAAAAACTGGCCGTTTTAATTTTATAAAGAAGTGGTAGAGGTAAATTGAAAGATCTTTTCGTGTGTGGTAAAAAATTCTGTGTGCTTTGGTAATAGGAAGTTCAAAAACTACAAACGGTTCGGTACTCATCCGAGCGGAGCGAAGAGAAACTATTCGAAAAATGAAAATTTCACTATTGAAAAGCGTACCATTTCCAAGGGGTTTTTGTTCGAAAGAAATTTCGTAATTTTCAAAAAAAAAAAAAAAACTGCCTCGATCAATGGCGTAGGAAAAAATTCACAGAACGAGTGAAGCGAGGGCGAAAACATTGCTACATTTCGAGTATCACCGGTCGGAAAATGAGTCTAAATATTAAATTTTATTGTTATCTCGCGTGTAAAAATAAATAAAAATAACCAACGTAATGGTTGGAAAGTATACGCTGTGGGAGCAGCGCTGCTGATACCAGAATTGATACTGATCTGGTGTATTTCGAAGGCTGTATGAACCTGTCTGTGTACTCGTAAACTTAAGTGTACTTTCTTGAATCGTCGTATTATACTCTTATAGACGACAAAGGGAATTCTAGCATCGATGATATAGACCAACGTCGTAAGTTTGACTTTTGCACGAGTGTTCTCAACAGTCGATTATGGGTACTATTTAGTTAACAGTTATGGCGAATTAGTGAGAGGTGTCCGAGAGGAGAACCTATATAATACGAGAGTAAACTATTACGAAGCGAAAGAAGATCATCTGGTGAGGTGAAGTAAAGTGAAGTTGCGTTGTCTTCGTTGTCGATTTTAAAAAGATAAATGTAAATGATAAAATGCGAAGTCCGGTTAGGCGGCATGAAATACTATTTTTTACGACATTTCGAACAATAAAAATCGGCGCCGATGACGAACCGAACATATAGCTAATTTCTGTTGGTTGCCAACGTTGATGCCTTTTCTGTCTATTTTTTTTTTCTTCGTTTCATTTTTTTCCCTCCTGCTGCAGTACAGGTAATTTATTCATCTTCGATTGTTATTTGTGTTGCAGAGTCGAGTGCGCGAAAAATAAGCCAGTAAATGTAATTTATGTATTTTCAACTCTTTGTGTCCGATGGTTGGAATATAGTATAGGCATAAGTAAAATATTAAAGCTTTTAAGCTGACTAATATTGAGCAAAAATGTTACATTCAAAATAGATAAAAAAAAAAAAAAAAAAAAAAAAAAAAAAAAAAAAAAAAAAAAGGAAGACGTTAAAATGTAATTTAAACTCGCTATTAGCTCAAGATTAAAGATCTCGGCCACTGTACATAAAGGTATATAACATTAAACATAGTCCAGCACTTACCAACAAGGTTAAGCTGTGCTGGCTTATCCCATCAATGGTATTGTTGTTGTAGTATAATAATCGATAACGCATTCGAGAATACCTGCATTTTTCCATAATGATACAAGTGTACTCGAATTGTTCAACAAGTTGAATAACTAGTAAATTTTTCATAATCGACCCTAATCTAAAACCAATCATCGAAATGATGCGAATTGGAAATTTATTCTATTATTTTGATCGTTTTTTTTTTTTTTTTTTGTGGTTTTTTGACAATCGGTTATTCGGAAATGGGAGAGAAAAAAATTGCCTCGTAAATGACGTTGACGTTGTTAAAATCACAAACAATACTGGCGAAGCTGATGCTTTGTTAATTAAGATGAACGAGGTCGAAGATGGTAGGACTAAAATAAATGCATTAATGTCGATTACACCGTAAAAAAAGATAAAAACTCAAAGAAACATACGGGATTCTAATAACGTAATAATTATTAGCCGATGTTACTAATAAATAAACCGGTTAGTTGCTGGTATCCTTTCGGTTATTGTCCGCGGTTTGTGAATAAAAAAAAAAAAAAAAAGGAGAAAAAAATAAAAGTAACATCATTCTGATCGTCGATCAACAGAGCACAGAATGAAACTTACATCGTGTACAATGTTATACTGATCAATAAATGCATTATAGGCTACGATAAAAATTTATGCATTAAAAATAGGTTATTGAGTATGGGTACCAAGTATGAGTAAAATTTGTTGTCAGATAAATTTCGTATTATTTCGACGTTACGCACTGTATCGATTATTCAACGTTTCGATTATTAAGAATTATTGAAAAATTAATATAATTTCAGCTTGACCTCTTATGGGAGTATCCACACGGTACATACAATTTACTTAACAAATTTGGCTCGTTTTTGACTTGATAGTGTGCAGACCAAATACCAGAAAGTGTACATCCATTGTTTTTTTTTAAGGATGAAAAAATTTCTCATCATAATGTAAGTAATAGTTTCGTATTTTCAAAAATGATGAAAAAAAAAAAGATTTCAACCTGTGGGGAGGAGGTCAAAAAGGGGTGATTTTTGATCTAGGCAGGAGACAAAAAATTCGACTAGGGTTCGATAGGGTATTGGTGTCTCATGATGCTGAAGAAAAATTTTTTTCCTTCGAGCACCGGCGCAATAGAAATTTATGACCCTCTTAATGCAACTTTTGGGTATTTTTGGCGAATTTTTTGTATTTTTATAACTCTAGTTCCTGAAATATGATTGGAGGATATTTTGTTTCATCGTATTCTGTTGCACCCAATTTTTATGCATCGAAAACCACGAAATTGATCGAATTTCACCTGCACAATTCATGCTAATTAAATTTTGAAGTTGCGTAATTATTGGTATTACTCAAATTTCAACTTGACATTTTTTGTTCCAAAATTAGTCGTGCGACCTGTTGAAATGGGTTAAAATTTTGCGCTGAATTCGAAAATATGGATGAATTTTTTTTCGTCTCCAATCTCCTTCTACAAACCTCCTTCAAAATTGACTTTTGTTTGAACTAACACTGTAACCTATAATTTTCTTTCACTCTCCACCCCCTTTTATACCTCTTCCCCTCAAAACAGTTTTTTTTAACCGATTGCGAGACTTATAGGAATAAGTTATAATTAATGAATTCTTATTTTTGAAATTGAAAGTTTGAAAAAAAAAAATATATTTTTGATTTTGAAAAAATTGGAAATACTATTGAGTACTTGACATGATTTATTCAATTCGACACCTCAATTTTCCCAGAAAAATTCAATTTTTTTCATCCATGAGAAATTGTCAGTCCGTACAAAGGATTGTTGCAATGGACGGATTTTAATGTTGCGGCGTATCACTTCGAAATACAAATGCCTAAGCGGAGCGGGGGCAAAAATTTTGTTTTTTAATCATCGAAAACTGCATTTTTAGAGATATTTGAGTTAATTACACTGTTTTTCGGACTTGATAGTACAATTTTCTACAAAAATTCAATTTTTTTTGGGCCATAAAGGAAAAACGTTATAACCCTCCTCCTCCTATACGTGCCTGAGAAAGGTGAAAAAAAATTTAACCTGATATTCGAATTTAGCGCAAAATTTTAACCCATTTCAATAGGTTACGGCTAGTTCAAACAGAAATTAATTTTGAGCGAGATTTGTGGAAGGAGGGGGAGGGGGAGAAAAAATCCATCCATATTTTCAAATTCAGCGCGAAATTTTAACCCATTTCAATAGGTCGCACGACTAATTTTGGAACAAAAAAAACGTCAAGTTGAAATTTGAGTAATGCCGTTCTGTAAAGTTTGAAAAGATGAGTTAGAAAGTTGAAATTTTTACCACATCATTTTGAGGTCATTTCGCTACTGTTGTGACCTCGCAGTTCGTAGATTTCCAATAGAAGCAGAATTCGACCCATCTTAGTTTATACCTTTTATGCTTAGTTGTGAGGGGGGCGAGAGGGTAGGAGTGTTCTGTCACTTCAATTAATTTTTGAGCTTTAGATGATGTTTATGATGAATTAATTACTACACCAATGTTTCGGTATTTTTGAACTAGAATAATTCGGATTGAGCTATTCAACTCGTGTGAAACTTCAATCGTCTATATCATTTCCTGCAATAAGAATTTTTTAAATGAAGACGTTTATGTTTTCAGGAATTTCGTGTATTTCCTTTCGTAATGGTTCTGAATTGTTCAAATTAAGAAGAAGAGAAAATGGACCCGTAATGAGGATGAAAACTTATTGGACTGCATGTAAGTATGTAAATAAATTTATCGTTAATTTTTCTAACGAATTATTTTTCTTGTAAATGCCAAATTTTAACTACCCCGCTCAATTTAAAGAGGAAATATGTGTGGGGCAAAATGAAAAAACATCCAAAAAACATTCCTGATTGTTTTGAATCGTATTTTTTAAACACTTTCTTGTAATTTTTGATGAATTTTTCTGTTTTTCTCATTTTTTCCTTTTTTACTTAATTTATACCAAATTTTCATATTTTCAACCTTTTTTGTAAATTGTGATGAATTTTTATACGTTTTTATCTATTTTTCAACTTGATATTTTAACAACTTTTCGCTATTTTTTCTAATATTTTTGCTAAATTTTCTTCTTTTACTGTACTTTTTCTATAAATTTACAATTTTTTTTCAATTTTCGAAAGTTTTTTGCGATTTTTTTTTTTATATCTGAGATGAATTTTCAGTTATTTGCCAAAGATTTTTGCTCAACTTTAATAATTTTTCGAAGTTGTTAGCTTTATTTTCTATAATGCGTTAGTCTTTTAGAATCCCAAAACACTTTTGTTTTGGGGTCCTAAAAGACCATTGAGATCGTTTTTGGCCATTTCATATTTATTTTCTTACTTTGTTCAGCCCCACCCCAACTTAAAATCATTTAATCGGTTTAGTGTCTGCCAAAGTCGGTCAAATTTGGGCAGTATGCTTAGATTGGTAGTGGATTTTATATCTTTGAGTGGGGATAACCTTGAGTCAAAAGTCAGTCACGCCCAAATTGGGAGGGGATGGTAATGGGCCAAAGTTGCAAAAATTGTTCGTCTCTAAACCCATGAACAGAGAATTAAAAGTTCTATAGTATAGCCAGAAAATCAGCCTTCTGTATAAATTTGAAGAGAAAATTTGGGGGGGGGGGTTCCCAGTTTTGACTTTCAAAAAAGGTTAATCCACTCATATCTTTCCTCTAAATTAAGGTAAGGGATTTTAATCTAGCATATCTATTTTGTAAGGTTCCTACATGTGCCTTTTGAAGGTTTCTCTTGCAGTTCCAAAAACATGGTGTTTTGGTGGATTTTTCTTATTTTTCAAGTTTATGGCACGATTAACTCGCCTCCAAATTATGCTAGGAAGTTGAAATTTGATATGTAGGTGTGACAAGGGCCCCAGTTATGCCGTTCAGAGGTTTTAGCCTACTCCTCACCTCATCCCACCACACTCACCACTGTTCAAGAGATTTCACGAAAATTTGGCTCAAGTAGCATCGCATTTCAATGCTTTTTTTTTATTGGTTTTCCGTTTCTATGGTAAATTTTCTCATTTTTATCGCATTGTGAAAAACAATTACTATTTCGTACCTTTATCCATCAGTTTCAATTCCAGTAACCTTGAAACAACTACGAAAACTGAAACTGAACACTGAAACGTGTCAAGAACCTCAAATATCATCGTATAAACTTTGTTACACTTTACGCTGTAGTTCGTATCATTACAAACCTCTTGGTCTTTTCTTTCCTCATTAATGGTGGCAAATCACAATATCATTAGGTTCTATTTGGGCAACGATACGTAACGATATTTCCACCATTTACCAGATGCCAAGTATTTTAATTACTATTCTACGAATTTCGTACACTTTACAAAGAATATGTATTTGGCTTTTTACAAACAGTAGGTAGGTTAGGTACCTAGACCTGAAATTAATATACTAGAAAAATGTAACGAAACAGTCTTTATTACTACAACGACTATGCGTTTCCTTCAGTTCAAACAATACGGGAAAATTTTTTTCATCGACTTTATTCGAGCAAATATATCATGTAAATTATCCAATTAGCTATTCTAGGAAGCATGAAATCACCTTCTGTCATGAAGCGGTCAACTGTTTAATAATGTAATAAAATTTTGGCTACGGATTGCCTCTTCAGTTTACACCCTTGGTGCACCTCCCGCCCCGCCCATATCCGGGTATCTCCTCGAATACGTACATATGTAGAACATACTTGTGTGTAGTGTTAATGTAACGAATAAAATAATATATGTAAGACGCGGCCATGTTCATGTTTCACTGAACTTCATTATAATGAGAGTAATCGATCTACTTTATCGTTGCTAGTTTTTCGCATGGTAATGAAACTTTTTTTTTGCCCCTCTGATGATCAATAGGTAAGTCGAACTATGCTGTAAGAAGTATCTCGATTTTCAAGTCTTATCATGCGTTTCAGCTAATTTATAAATTATACAATTGCTTAGTGCTTATGTAACTTTTATCTCATAAGACTTTTATCTTATAAATACTTACTCGATTATAATAGCCGCTAACTTCTAGCATAAAATGTACCCAAGTGCCTAGATATTATACAAACACATCAAACATCAATATAATACCATTATACATTTCCCACCGTGGAAATGGTGTCAGGATAAGTAGTGTTATATGACATAGTTCTGCCAAGAGACTTCTGACAGCAAAAATGGTACACTTCTGGCAATGCTTCAGCCAACCCGAGATCAATAAATAGTTGCCGAACTCATGACAGTGACATTGAAATGGTGCAATTGTAGCACCCGGATGACTCCAAAATGTCTTCATTATGACATGGCTATGACGTTCTGTGACATATTGATGACATGAATTTGACTCATCGGTGACATGTTTCTGATGCCTTAACGACACATTTCTGACATGATAATGGCATTAGGAGTGGCATGGCAAACTTCTGACTACATTATGACACCATTCTGACAGTTTGGCATGCTTATGACAACAATGTGAGACCATTGTGACGCAGTTCTGGCATGCTTCTAACACTATTCTGACACATTTGTGATGTGGTTTCGATACTACTTTGGCACATTTCTGACGCAGTTGTGACATATTTTCAAC
Source organism: Ferrisia virgata (assembly GCA_900060175.1). NCBI lineage: Eukaryota > Metazoa > Arthropoda > Insecta > Hemiptera > Pseudococcidae > Ferrisia > Ferrisia virgata. The sequence continues at coordinate 16,230 of FIZR01003180.1, forward strand.
AACGTCCAGAAATTTGTCACAATTGTTAGAAATGCGCCAAACTAGTGTCAAAAGCACGCCATTAATGTGTCAGAATAGTGTCAAAATGGTGTCAGAATCATGCCAGAACTGTGTCAGAATGGTGTCATAATGTTGTCAGAAATGTGCCCCTCTTAAGTCACATTAGTGTCATAATCAAGTCAAAAGCATGTCGGATGTCATTCATGTGGCATAAGTGTACTACCAAATCAAAGTTAAAAGTATGCTACAACTGTGTCGAAAAGGTGTTATAATATTGTCAATAACATGCCACTACCGAGTCACAAAATGAAAGTCTGCCATTTATATGTCATTAAAGTACCAACAAAAGCGCCTATCATACGACATTTGTACCACGATAACACTACACAATGTGTGTCAAAAATATGTCATTCGTGTGTCACAAATATGTCAACTTACTATCAATCAACGGTGGATGAGGGGGGATATCAACAAAATCCGTTTTGTTGTTTAAAGAAGAAGTTTTGGTCCAGTTTTGGTCATAAAAGGTGGTATATTTTGAATTTTTCTATAGTCATTGGTCAGAACTTTTTGAGGATCGTTAGATGTAAGATATAGGATTCTTTCTTGGTGATACTTAGAACATTCGAAGAGTTTATGACATATGAAGATTTGGCATTTGCATGGTGGGCATCACTGAGAAGGGTTTTTATTCAGAGATAGGAATGTGTCAGAAGATAGTGGTCTGAGCGCACTCGCGTTGTCTTTTCTAGAGATGTTGAAGTTATTTCTCGGAACAGCAGGATTTTTTTATGTTTCTTAATTTGTTTGATGATGGGATTTTTTGCCAGAATAGTTGAAATGTGGATAGATTTTATGCTTTGCTTCAAGTCGGTAAGAGGAATAGGGATATTTTGGATAGGGCTGTGCAGCAATGCGATTTTGGCGGAAGAGTCAGTTGTTCAAAATTCAGTTTTGCCCCATTTTGGAGGAGGAGTTGTTGAGGCGCTAAAAACGCAAAAATTGACCTTTTTGAAGCCAATCCATAGACAATCAAAAGCTGCATAACATATCCAAAAATCAACTTCCTAAGTCAATTAGGAGGCAAGATATGGAGTTTTCCCCCGTTTTTAACCCTAGAAAAGGGGCTGTTTCTCTCCTAACTCCCCACCAAATTAAGCTAGGAACTTGAAATTAGTTATGTACATTTAGTGGGAGTTCTAGGTTTGCCTTTTGGAGTTCAGCCCCACTTCACTCCTCTCCACACTCTCACAGACCCAAAAAAGTGATTTTTTGAACAGGTTTTCTCATTCTTTGAGTTTTTTGTATTTGTTCTTCGCATAACTCCCCTCCAAATTGAGTTAGGAACTTGAAATTAGGTATGTACATTTAGTTGGGACCCTAGATGTGCCTTTTTGGGGATTTCAGCTTTTTAGCTCCATTGCACTTTCTCACAGCTCCAAAAAGTGGTTTTTTGATCGGGTTTGAGTTTTTTGAGGTTGTTCCTCGCATAGCTCCCCTCCAAATTGAGTTAGGAAGTTGAAATTAGGTATGTACATTTAGTTGGGGTCCTAGATGTGCCTTTTTGGGGATTTCAACTTTTTAGCTCCATTGCACCTTCTTATAGCCCCAAAAAGTGGTTTTTTGATCAGGTTTGAGTTTTTTGAAGTTGTTCCTCGCATAGCTCCCCTCCAAATTGAGTTAGGAAGTTGAAATTAGGTATGTACATTTAGTAGGAGCCCTAGATGTGCATTTTGGCGGTCTCGACTTTTCAGTCCTATTTCACCCCTCACAGTCCTGAATATGTGACTTTTGGTCGATTTTTCTAATTATTAGAGTTTTTTCCTTTCGTAACTCCCCTTCAAATTGAGCTATGAAGTTTAAGTTTGGTATGTCTTTTCTGTAGGGATCCTTTATGTACCTTTTGGGGGTTTCAACTTTTTAGACCCATTGAATGCTTCCCACTCGCAATGCTGATTACGATCAATTCTCATGATTGAAATATGTCACTAAAAACGGACTAAAAAAGCGTCGCTAAACGATACCATTTTTTTTTTGTATGTGTACAGTGATGCGAATTATATATATGTAAAAGTACTTCAAAAGCAAAGACGATAAATGAAAATGAGGAGATGAAATAAACCTCTCAAAGAAGATTTCTTTTCAATAAAGAATAACAATCGTATTATGTATAATAGCAGTATCAATTCACGTAATCTATTTACTTAATAGAAACTGCTTTTTTTTTTTTTGGTAGATCTCGTGTATCGTTTTTCTTTTTTGCGGATGTACATATTCCTCGTAATGTACACAAATCACTGATTATTACGCTTTTAAATACTGCTGGCAGACTAATAGTCGTAGACATAGGCAACAGTGGTAAAGTATTGTAGGGGGTAGATGGACTGAATAAACGTACTACACTATTCGATGATTCGAAAAAGAAACATTTAATTGACGTGCGAGGCAGTAGTAATGGATTTTAATACTGCCTGATCATCGGTTAAAAGGCTTCTCTTGGCCACTTCAAATATGTATTATACTTGAATTGAAAACGACACAGTCAAAGTAGGAGGTGCTGGTAGTCTCTCACGATCGAAAAATTCTCGTCGAAAAAATCGGCTAATTCATGGGTAATGTGTACCATATACATATAAATGCTAGAGTACTATACTACATATGAAGTAGAGGTACTGATGGCGTTAAAATTTCCTAATCAGGGTCTGTGCTTCTCTCTCTCCTTCTCGTATGTGTGATGTTGTCTACGTATGTCTATATGTCTATTTTTCCTTGTGCTTTTTAATCACATTATGTGTACTTTAGAGATTGAGATATATTCCTATGTATACTTACAGGAAAATATTAACATAGCTATACATATATATGTGATTTGATTTTATAGACAAGCGCTCCTCCTTTTGATTAGTTCTCATAATATTATACGTATGTACTATGAAGGCACTTAAGTATTATGTATGTACATATGTGGTTATGGTTAGATGTCCGATGACACATGGTGATTGAAAACTTGACACTTTTAATTGGATTTTAACATTCTTGCTGTGTAGCTGGATTGAAACCAGTTCGCCTGTCGTATTTCACTGCCAATTAATACTTCATTTCGATGAGTGAAATGATTTATTAAAACGACGAGTTACGCTGGCCTCTGGCCTATTGACTTACGTACGTAGGTATTCGTATCGTAGTGGTCGAGAAATATTGTATACCTCGATTTTTACTTACGCAGTGTATTTGTACGGGAGTAATATATGTAACATATGTGTGTGTGTTTTGTATTAGCCGATCAATTAATATTTAATATGTACCTAGGCTTACAAATATTAATAATAATTTGACGTTGAGGTTTATGCAAATATGCAAAGAGGCTTATTGCATGTCAAAACGATCTAGAAAGTAAAGTGACTCTTTCGTTTTCGGTCAAAATTTTTTTACGAGTTTCTCTCGTTAATGTAGTGAGAAAAATCGCCGTCATTTCGGTCCTAACTGTTTAGAAGGGTGAGGAAGGGGGGAGTTTACAATTTTCGAATTATCGAGATTTTTTTATCAAACAGCTAACTTCGAAGGCTCATGTTTCGAGATTGGTTATATTTAAGAGGAATCTGTTTACGTAGTTTTGTACGTAATTCAAAGCAGATTCAAAATTGATGTTTGAAATTTCGAAAACCCAAAGTTGAGTTTTGGGATGACAGCTTAACTTTTCATGTTGAGTATAAAGGTTAAAAACTTCCATTTAAAAATCTGAAAAATGACTGCGAATTGACTTTTTTATCCTTGTTTTAATGACTGATTAATTTTTGAAATGGAATCTTAACATTGAAAAAGTGAAGTGATGTATCGATTCTCATTAATTCGAAGACGCTGAGCTTGAAAATTCACATGTTTTTTTTAAATTGAAGGTCTTTCTGCTGGTATCTTTATTTGAAAAAATTCGGTAGATAGACGTTTTGTGTATGTTACACGCGTAAATCTGCACCCTTTTCCCACAGAATCACACCGCGATGTTGGAATTTAAATGCGTTCAGAATCACCTGACTATCATTCGAAAACATTCGTCAAATGTCCATTTTTATAAGCCTATAGTGCTTTTCTGTAATTTTAGCCCACTTTCATCTGTTATTCAACTTTTATATCTAATTTTTTAATCATTTTGGGACTTTTAATGATTTCTCTTAAATTTTTACATATTTTTCAACATTTTTTCGTAATTTTTTTACCAATTTTTTTCAATTTTTTACCCATTTTAGAACGAATTTTTACTGATTTTCAACGATGTTTCATCCATTTTCTCTTATTTTTGGTCTATTTTCATCTATTTTTCAATATTTTTCCTGAATTTTGATCAATTTTCAAGTATTTTCTGTGATTTTTTTCATATTTTAGGTCAATTTTCATGCATTTTACCGCGTTTTTTAAATAATTTTTTATCAATTTTCTCAATTTTTTGCGAATTTTTGCTCATGTTTTTATGCAATTTTTAATGATTTTTAACGATTTTTTTTTAATTTAGGTTAGTTTCACGCACCGTTCAACAGTTTTTTTTTTATGATTTTTCATTAATTTTTTTCGTTTTCGAACAATTTTTCGATAATTTTTAACGATTTTTTTACACTTTTCAGTTAATTTTTCAACACTTTTTCATGATTTTCGATCGGTTTTCTGCGCTGATTACCCAATTTTCAATGAATTTTCACCAATTTTCAATGATATTTTTATCAATTTTGGGCATGTTTTGCGAATTTCTGTAATTTCTTTAGCCAAATTTTGATGACTTGTAACGATTTTTTTTTGCATTTTTTTTTGAATTTCTTTTAATTTTTTTACTCGATTTTCGATAATTTTTAATGATTTTCGTACAATTTTCAACCAATTTTTGAACTTTACTTTGTGATATTTTATCAATTTTCTGCACTTTTTGCGAATTTCTGTTGATTTTTTAAACCAATTTTTAATAATTTTTACAATTTTTTTTATGACTTGGGTCATCTTCAAAAATTTGTCAACAGTTTTTTGTGATTTAGGATCAATTTTTTCAAGCAATTTTTGATGATTTTTAACAATTTTTCTGCATTTTTCCTTATTTCTTGTCTATTTTCTATTAAATTTTCGATGATTTTCAACTTTTTTTCATGATATTTGAACAATTTTCTCGGTTTGTCAAATTGTTACCCATTTTTCAACATTATTTCGTGATTTTTGATCAAATTTTTTTGCACTTTTCAAGCATTTCTGTCAATTTTTGTTGAATTGTAACGATTATTTTTACATATTTTAAATTATATATTAAATTAAGTGTAAAAATAAAAAAAACAACGTGTAAAAAAAATATGAAATTCAAATAAAAAAATTATTAATAATAATTCACCAATAAATCCTATAAAAACAGGATTTAAATTAAAATAAATGATAAAAAATATTGTTATAAATTTATTATTAAAATAATTTAAACGTTCGCGTATTTTTCAAAATTTTTTCGTGACTTGTAATCAACTTTTTGCACATTTTACCCATGTTTTTCATCAAATTTTTTACCCAATTTTCTATAATTATTAAAAATTTTCATCATATTGTAGTCAATATTCGAAAAAATCATTTTCATAATAGTTTTATTACAGTGTTACCACTTACCAGTGACGAGAAATTATCGAAATAAAATAGGGTCATCTTCCTGTATGAAATTTTATTTCACTTCTAGCACGAAAAATTTTCTTTCTTCTGAAATTTTTCATTTGAATAATTTTCTCTATTCACTTTCACTTCAAATCAACGGTACCCAAAGCTGAGTATACTTACTTTACCACACCTGTTCTGATAATCAGCTGAAGAGTACACAAACATGAAATCATAACACAATGTGATATCCAATTCAAAAAAAATGTATTTTCAATTACGAAGAAATAGAAAGAGGAAAAAAGGAAGAAATAAAGGAAAAAAAGAAAAGAGAAAGGAAAAAATTGAAAAAAAAAAAGAAAAAGAAAAAGAACAATATCGTTACATTTCTCACTATAATATTGTAAACATAAAATATAGGTGATAGAAAAAAAAATAACATCATTTTTTTATCATTAATTTTTTTTTTTTTTCGTACTAGTCGCAGTAAATAGATAACAAAACGTAACAAATTATAAAATAAAATTTGTTTTTTATAAATAATAAAACGTAGTAGGAAGACGCGATATACATAATAGAATACTGAAAAGAAAAAAGCGAATAGTTTTTCGTATGTATATATATAACAAAATAATCATATACGTTATAATAAAATAGAAAAAAAAAAAAAAAAAAAAAAAAAAAAAAATCGAAATCCCACAAAAAACGCTTATAAAAAAAAAAAAAAAAAAAAAAAAAAAAAACAAAAAAAAAATCGAAATCGCACAAAATACGCTTATAAAAATATAATATCGATATAAAAGTATAGTAAAATAACGTTTAGGAACTTTTTTTGTTTAAAGAAAAAGAAAAATACGATTGCAGCTTAAAATAAGTTTCCGATGAATATATAAAATGTCTAATTACAGTAATAATCATTAAAAAAGAAAAAAAAAACTGTATCACGTACATAATAAATATACATCAGTATAAAAATACTTCGTTAAAACTGGTATAGGTAAAAAAGAAATTACAATTAGGCTGTTGGGGGTGGAAGATAAATTTATTTTATTTTTTTTTCTCCTGTTTTCAAATAATTATACCTCGTGGTAAAAAAGAAAAAAATTTAAAGCGAACATGTATCCGATTGAAATTTATTTCCATTAAATAATATCTACATGTGTACAATTATCCGTTTATACCATTACAACCCCACTCTATCTTACCGATTCGCATTGCCTATTCAGATAATAAAGATAAAACATTGGAGGAGCGCAAAAAAAAAATTTATAAAATTGAACACCGTTGAACAGGGGTGGGGGTGGGGGGCATTGTCTACCTACTTTCATTTCTGATGGCATGTTGTAAATATTGGATAGATCTAGAGTATAAATAGGCATGCCCTATAAATAAATTATCAACATATTTACATTTTTTTTACCCCCCTCCCCCTTCGTAAAACTACAAACGAGTTAAATAGAGGTACCTATAATCTTACGGTGTGGTAAATGAACTCATCCATCTAGCTATTATTTTACGATGGCTTTGAACTTGATAAAATAAAAAACACCATCGCGTTAATAGTAGGACACCCAGTAGCATACTTTGGAATCGAAATCATCTCAACAAGATATTAGATTAACTACAAAGTAGCACCTTTTATATGGATTTCTTATCTGTTTTTTTTTTTTTTGCGATGCTGTTAAATTTACTGGTCAAATGGCGTAAAAGAGAAAACAGGGATCATAAACAGAGGAGTAGTACTTACTATACACATTAGGCAGGATCACAATAAATGGTCACGAGAAATTTAATAGAAGAAATAAAATTATAATTAATTCGTATGGTACACTTATTCCTATACACTTTGGTATTTACTAAAAAAAAATTTTAACGTAGCGAAATTTTAGCTCGATGTTGTTTTGCAATTGGCTACAAAATAAAAACCGACTTTTGGAACCGGTTTTGATAGGATGACGAGTCGATGGCAGAAATGCACAAAAAAACACCGTTTATGTTCACCAATGACTAATTTTGATCGTCGATAATTTTACCCTCGTTTTAAAAAAAATTTCAGTGTAATTTTTCTTTCCACCTTGTACCTAGCTATACTTTTAGGGTTAGTTTACAATGTTGCATAAGTATATATATTATTTAGACACGTGTTTGAATAATTAAATTATTTATACGTTTCGAAATGGTACGAGGGCAGCAAACGAACCTAGGTAGAATGAAAGAGAAAAAAAAAACGTTTTCTTTCTTTTTTCTTTTTTCTTTTTTTTTTTTTACATATGTACAACATGATTATTATTCGAATTACAACAACAAGAGTTGGTAGGTAGGTATACGATGCGAAGACGACGACAATATGCTATATTAGATAGGTATTATGTACATAAAGTATACATATTACATAATGTAGGTATATATGTATCTAAGTATTTCTATAATAGGAACATGTACATTGTACAAGTAGTGTTCGTAGTGTGATAGTACCGAGGAAAATACTAGATTGGTAGGTATTTGGGAAGGAGGAGTTTAGAAAAAAAAAAAAAACAAAAAAACAGGCGCTACTTACACGTATGTATATTTTTCTTATTATTGCAAAGATTACACTTGACGTCGCAGCACCATTGGAAAATGCAACCGCATCGTTCTCGTACCATGACCTCGGTCGTTCGGTATCCTCGACCGCAGCACATCAGGTCACAGCCATCCATACCGAGCGAGGTATCGTTACAGACGCGTCCGGTCGTGCCGAGTATACCGAGACGTGGATTACTCTCGCAAAAATTGGGCGATTGTTCGACGTAGACGAGATCCATGGATCCGGGAGCTTTGTAGCCCGGCGCGAACGGTAGTAAATGCGACCTGTATCGGTTACGTTTCTTTCTATTCAGGCTTTTGGAGTTATCGGTATTGGTGTCGGTGTTTTGCACCCGAGATGCTCCGTCGAATCGGTCTTTTAGATTGTCGCCGATCACGCGAAAGCTTGGTAACCGCATCCAGCAGGTTTTGGTTGTACATGAGCCTGACATGCCGTGGCATTTGCATTCTTGTCGCATTTGCGAGACGACGTGCTGCGAACAGACAGAATTAAATGTACAGGTTATATTGGGCGAATTACGTAACCGTTTTTTCGGCTCGAACATTATTTATATCTACGAAGTAAATTGCAATATTTGTTACGTTGAGGATTGACCGAGTTTCATTAAATGGAGTTAGTTGAGAGCGCATCTAGTATTTGGCATTTTGCTCGGTCAATTTTTCATCGGACTGGGCATTCTTTTTTTTTTTCCCAGCTATCGAAAAGTTCGTGCTGTCAAAGGGGGGTGGCGAATAGATGAGCATCAAAAAATGCACGAAAAGGTAAACAATCAAAATATCCAAAAAGTACATCAACTGAAATTGGCAAAAGGCATACTAGGCATGCCTAGTACCTAAATTCACATACCGTATTTCAACCGTCTACCTCAGTTTGGAGGGGAAATATGGGAAGGAGAATACTCGAAAAATAAGAAGGCATATGTGGGCCTTTTTACTATGTCGAAACAGGGTTACCCTACTTTTCAATTAACGTAGGTGGTTATTTTTTTATCAGTGATGAGGGTACAGGTAGATATTAATGTGAACAGCTGGAAACCTCATCCCCTCCCTCAAAGGCACATCTATGAGCTAGGACAGCTACGTAATCAAAAGTCAACCTTACAGCTCCATTTGTAGGAGAGATATGTGTGGAAGAAACTCAGAAAAATAAATGAAACTTGGCAAAAAAAAACTCATTTTGAGGATTATCAGAAACTCCCGAAAGGCACATCTTTGTCCCATACTTAATCTACGTATCAAATGAGGAACAAACTCAAAAAATAAAAAATACCGTCCAAAAAAGCTCTGTTTTGAGTCAGCAAAAGGATGCAATGAGGCTGAAAAGTCGGGACACTCAAAAGGCATATTTGGACAAGGCTGTGAACCGGAACTAGAACTGGAATTGGAACCAGAAATAGCTTAGAACCAGTTCCAAATAGAAACCAGAACCAGAACTAAAAAAAAGTGGAACTGAAATGAAACCAAAACCGGAACTAAAAGATAAAACTGAAAACTGGACTGGAACCAGAACCAAACAAAATATTGGTTCAGATTCTGTTCCCCACCCATTTTGATAATATTTTCTGCGCAAGCGTCACAATTGAACAGGGTAAAATGTAAAGCAAAAAAATTATCTTATCGAGGTGTTGGAAAACATTGATGGTAAAAACGGTGTGAACTCGAACCAGAGCCAAAACCAAAAGCCGCTTAGAATCTGTTCAAAATTGGAACCAAAACCAGAACCAGGACTGAACTGGAACTATAAAAACAGGACCCGGAACTGAACCGTAACCCTAACCAAAGTTGTTTTGGTTCCACAGTCCAGCATCGAAGATCTATGCTAGGTAGATTTACGTACCAAATTTCAACTTCCTAGCTCAATTTGGTGGGGAGATCGGGGGGGGGGGGCAGAAAATTTTCAAGTTCAAAAAGAGGAAAACCCCTCTTATCTCCTTTCTTAATGTACATAAGAGGCTGATTTTTGGGTATGTTATGCAACTTTAGATTCTCTATCGATTAGTTTGAAAAGGAACAATTTTTGAGAAATTCTGCCCCTCAGCACCCCTTCCCCCAAATTTGAACATGACTGGATTTTGACTCTAGGTCATCCCCGCTTATATATATTTATTTCGTCGCCAAACTGAGCCTATTGGCCGAATTTGAGCGATTTTGGTCATTATCGAGCAGAGTAAATGATTTAAATTCGAAGGGGGGTGTATCCCATTTAAAAAAATACTTTGCATCACTAAAAATGATCATTATCATCTTCTAGGACCCCCAAAACAGATTTTGTTGAGATCCCTCCACCCTCTCATCTGCCTTAGGTTAATAGACCGTAATAGACTGGTTTTCATTGGCAACATGGCGTAGAAAATCAGGACGTTTTTTTTTCTTGGTCAGTGATTGTATAGGAGCATAGAGATGTTCATATTGAAGTGGAGAGTCGAAAAGGCGCGTCTAAGATCCACACTGAATCTAGATATTGAATTTATATCCCATATCTCAAGTTGCTGGGAACATATACGTAGGATGAGCTCGAAAAACTACCAAAAATCAAAACCTAACCCAATCGAAGACAATTTTTTTAAGGATGTAAGGGATTTTAATGTGGCTGAAAAGTTACCCCCCCCCTTCTACAAACACGCGACACACATATTAAAATCATTTACTCCGCTTGATACCGACGAAAATCGCCCCTCAGTTTATCAGCGGATTAGATATAAATGAGTGGGAATGAGCTTGGGTCAAAATTCAGTTATGCTCCAATTTGGGAGAAGGGTGCTAAGGGTTCAAAAACTCAAAAATTGCCCCTTCTGAGCTAATTGATAGAGAATCAAAAGTTTATAACATTCCAAAAAAACAATATCTCTAGTATATTGGGAGGAGAGATATAATGAAATATTTTCGAATTTAAGGGTCGTACTCCTAATACATATTTATAACACGGTTTGTTTGAAATCAGAAATTAAAACTGGATTGTAATTTCAATTCAACATAGTCTCATATCTAGTTTCAAAACAATCATGCAAATTTATTGGCTCCAATCATATACTAGTCTCTCATTGTCTAAGTGTTGAAAATTGAAAAATTGATTGCAATAGGGGTTTCGTTCCCAGAACAAAACCCTGAAAAAGGGAATACTATCCATTGACGTAGAAAAATGATTTTGGGATATGTTATGTAACTTTTGATTCCCTGTGGATTAATTTAAAAACAAACTGTGTTTACGATTCATGTCCCTTAGCACCCCTCCCCCCTCCCAAATTTGGATACATCTCAATTTTGAGCCGAGGTTATTTCTATTCATCTGTATCTGAGCTCCCTTCAATTCGAGCCTGTTGGTCGAATTTAAGTGATTTTTAACGCTAAAAAGACGAGTAAATGATTTTAGAATCTTCGATAAAGAAAATATCAATAAAAAAGTAATACTTTTTATGCTCAAAAATTGTTTTAATGGTCTTCCGGAAACTTGAAACGGATTTTATTGATACCATCGTCCCTCTCCCTCCCAGCATATAAGTACCTATATTCAACTGTTGTATTTGTAACCAAAATGTGACCAATCAGTGGGTTTGGTTTCCCTCAAATGTATCAATTCTCACGTTTCTTGTTCCATTCAACCTACTCATTCTAAGTAGACATTTAAAATATGCAGGCCTAGTTGTGTTGCTCACGATATTAATGAATTCAATGATAATGAAATGGCTGAAAGAGAGAAAGAAAAAAATAATGTTCTTATTTTGGTAAGAGATGTGGAGCTTCTACGCATTATTTGTGAGTATAGATGGACGCAGTATTTATCTGCAATGCAAGTATAGAATGCGAGTAAGTATGTACTACGCTCTGATGAATTATGGTGTTCGTATTTGGTCCATATAAGCGTAGCAATGATGAGCTGGTTTGAATGAGCAATGTGCTGGACTCCTCCTATGCACTAATTGAGTCTCGTTAGCAATAACACGCTATTAACACGTTGATGGAATTATTCACACGCGTGAAATTCTCCCTCATCATCGAGCCGAATAATCGATTACATGTACGATGACATATACATACAATGTACTCAGATTCACGTATAGGATACGTATACTTAATAAGCATGTCGTATACGAACAGACTAGACCATACGTGACTGACCACCTAACCATAGTTGAAGATTACATTGTGTTCGGTTTGAAGAATATTTTTCGACTTTATATTTACTTGGGAAGTTCGATTTGTACTCATACCTTATTTCAAACGCGTATTAACCCCCCCTCCCTTCAACGTTTTCCCTCCTTTTCTATTCCAAATGAAGAGATTAGTCTTACGTAGGTTCTTCGATCTATTGATTTGGGTCTTATTGCCAAATTCTTTCTCTATCGACAATGATGGAAATATGATTGGAAACATTATAAAATCAATTTCAAGGATAATTTTGTTCGTCGTGTCAAATTGTGGAATTAATCCTTCTCGCGGGGTTTCCGAAATAACATTGATGTGAAAATTCTTCGCCTAAATTTCTCGAGACCTTTTCGTCGTCCGTTTCGAATTTATAATTGGTGCGTATTGTCTTCACTTCTTAGCCTGATTTTTAATGTCATATCATCAATTAAAATCAAGGTATTGGGGACCAAAAACCTGCGGCGGATGAAAGGAGGATATCTGCGAAATAGTTTTTTGGGAGTACTAGAAGACCATTGAAACCATTTTTCGCCACTTCTGATAAGTGTATTTATTCGGTTTTATTTATTTAAGTTTTTTCCAAAATATACTCAGTTTGATACTGGCCAAAATCGGTCAAATTTGAGTTGTTGGCTTACAATGACAGCAAATTTGATTGGGGCGGGGTTGTAAGCTAGGGTCAAAATTCGATTATGCTGAAAATTGGGGCGGAGTGCTGAGACGCTAAATTGGCCAAAATTGGATAATATATCCAAAAAATAGCTTCCTAGATCAATTAAGAAGGGAGGTGTCGGGATTTCCTTCCTTTTTGACCTTGAAATGAAAACTATTTTATCTACACCTCCCCTCCAAATTAAGGTAGGAAGCTGAAATTTGGTATGTACGTTTAGTGGGGAGGGAGCCTATATGCGCCTTATGCGGATTTCAACTTTTTAGTCTCATCATCCCTCCCCCCCCCAATGAAGTTCTTTTTGGTCAGTTTTTCCAATTTTTCGGATTTGTGACGCGCTTATCTTCACTAAAAATTAAGCTGCAAGGTTGAATTCTAGTGTGTGGATTTAATATAGGGGGATGTGTTTCTTAAAGCAGGACTTCAACTCTTTAACGCCATTGTCAGCCTCCCTCCCCTCTTCAAGCCCTCGCTGTCTTGAAAATTTAGTTTTCAGTTGGGTTTTCTTATTTTTAAGTTTGTGGCACACATCACCCCCGCCCCCCTTCCGCTCTCCCTTAATTTGATTTGAGCTAGGAAGTTGGAAATTGGTTAGCAGATTTTCCAGAGATCTTAGATATTCCAGTGAGAGGAGAGGGGTATGGTTACAGCATTTCACTCCCATTTATCCCTCATCGCGCCGCAGGGGTTGTTTTTTGCCAAGTTTTCCTCGATTTTTTATCTTGTTTCACGCATATCATCATTCTAAATTGATATAGGTGGTTGAAATTTGGTACGAAGATTTAGTAGGGGTCGTAAAAATGCCTTTTGATGACTTCAGTTATTCCCTTCAATATCTACCTGTGGCACTACCACTACCACTGTTCTAGGAAAACATCTCGGAGTCCTTCCTTTTATTCTATACAAATCAGGCTCAAAAAGCAAGATGCTAAGATACTTTTTTTTCTATTTTACGTGTGGAAATTTTAAAAATGGCATAATAATTTTTCATAGGCCACCGAAGCGTCAATGAAATCAATGGCGTAGCCAGAAATGGCTCAAAGGTCAAAGGATGGCGGGAGGGGGGGATTTCCACCTTCTTTGTGTGCCGAACGAGGCGAAGGTGGAATTTAAAAAAAAAAATGGACTTTTTCAACGATCAATCAAAGGAGGAGGATTCAGACTCGAAGAAAGATCGTGTTTCAAAATCCTTCGTGTCTTTGTATTCGAATTATCAACTAAATACACTTTTAAAAGCGATTTTTTTTCGAATTTGTGACCTTTTAAACGCTCGAATAAATTGTAACGAGTCAATTTACCTTAAATTGGCTAACATACCGTTTGCAATGATTTAATTTAAATTTCCAAAAGTAAAATCGATGTGTAATAATCTGACTCTTGGAATACGAATAATTCGAGTTGAAATTTTCATCGTTATGAAGTTTGTGAAATGAGGGCAACGTTGAATTGAAAAAAAAGCTACTTTCAGTATTCCTCCTTCCGGCTAATAGTGTAGTCAAGTGAGATGGAGAGGAAGGGAGGGTGGTCAACTTTTTAAATATTCGCAGGTAGTTTGTTTCTTTGCTCGAAAAACTTGCATTTTTTGGTTTACTTGCTGGTTACTTTTTTGATCAAAATTGTTTACTAAGGTTACTGTTTTGGTGTCCAGTACGAACTTGGCATGTTAAATTACTATAAATTTTCGCGAATACCTCGGAAACGATATTTTTTTTATCGATAGTGAATTTAATAAATTTTTACCTCTGGTGAAATGTTAAACTGGATGTATGAGCGGTTAAAATTTGATAATTGATTGTCGTTTGACTGTTGCTCATCGTTAAAAAAGAAAAAAAAAATCACTCTCTACCAAGCACGTGATACATACATAGTAGGTATATGCGTACGTAGGCATATATGCCCTTTCACCCTTTATCATTTTTGAATCTCCGCTATATGTAAATAGAGTGCCTTGGCACAATGTGGGTCGAATAAGTGCAATTTTACGATAGCTCGCCAGCGTTTATGAGTTCACTTCGCGTTATCAAAGATAGAGAAATGCATAACCGCGTATATTCTATACGAACGTGATACGTATTACACTGTACCTGTAGGTATAATAAGTAAATAGGAATATAAAGCCATATCTCGCCGCGTCGGCTTGAGCCGCCTCTTGCGCCTACACCGCGGTGACTCGTACCACGTAGCTAGTTCGCTCGAGTCGACGTATGATGTCATCTAATGGATTTTATTTAATTATCATTCGAATGAACGCGATAGATAGATACCTATTTTCGATTATACGTACATATCTACATTATCATTTTTCTTCCTCTAGCTGCGTCTTTCTCGCACTGGCTCGCTGGCCTGCTTGCTCGCACACTTTTTAAATTACTCGTACCTTTACCTTCCAGTCGCAGTCACGTTCACGTTTATTTGTACTCGTATATGTAGTTTGCTTTCTCGCGGCAGCATCCACCGGCATCGGCACCAGAATGTGGCGTGTTGTTTTATTCGGAAACCTTGTTTTTTTTCTCCTTCTTTCTTTATTCTTTATTTCTATGTAAGTATAATGGTAGGTCCAATGATACCTTCATAGGTCTAGGTAGCATAGGTACCTATTTAATGTTGTGTATGTGTAGATGTACATACTTTTACAGTTGCACATCGAGCATGGTATATTGAACGATAATGTGTAATAGCAAAAAGAGAAAAAAAAATACTCCAGAGATAAAAAACATCATTCATTCTTCGCAGCGCGACGCTTCGTTTGTTGTTTTTTTTTTTTTTTTGTTTTTTTTATAATTAATTCGTTTCATTTGATCGTTACTCGTGCGTCGAGTCGCCGATGGTCGCGATGAGTGGGTGGTATTTTTACTAGTTTGGTAGTGATTGTATTTCAGAGAGCATTGTATCGTGTACCGACATGTACGGTAATTGTGTAAAAGTTGCTTTGGTCTGTGTATTTAAATTGAAGTATATTTGAGTTTGGATTTTTTCGAGATAGCGAGGAAAATATGCCTTTTTGGGCTTGGAAAGATTTGATTTTTTTCGAAAAAATCAAAACTCATAAGTGTATTTTCAAACATTTTGTAAAATGAACATTTTTTGGCAATTTATCATCGAAACAACCGAAATGTGTTTTTTAGTCGATCGATTGCTCTTGTTGACTTTTTTTTTTTGCAAATTACCCTTGGAGGTCTGAAGGAGGGGGGAGCGGGGAGGAAGCAACTCGACGACGTTGCGATTTTCATACAACCAACTAGAATTACACATCAAACGATTTTACTTTAAAGGCTCATATTTCAAGATTGCTTGAACTTGCGATAAATTTTGTTCACGTGGTTTTATACCGAATCGAAAGAATATTCGAAATCAGCATTTGAAATTTTGAAAGCTCAACTTTTCATAATCAGCACCAAGGTTTCAAAATTGTATTTAAAAATCCGAGGTAACATTTTATCAAGGAATTTTTTAATGCTTGTTTTAAGCGATAGGACTCAGCGATCCTTAATTTCGGCAAAATTTTGTTATGTCGATTTTTACTGATGTTAGATGCTAAATTTCGAATATCGACTAATTAGGTCAAGTCAACCCCCCTCCCTTTCCTTCCGCCGATTACCTCGATGAGATGAGAATTTAAAAAAATTGGAAAAAATCAAGTAATCTATCGATTGTTACTGATTCAAGGTCGCTTACTTTGAATATTTGACTATATTTTGGATACGACTTTTCAAGGGTCCTTTTGCTGCTACAAAAATGGAAACCTACAAACCGACCGAAAAACTACTTTTTCGGGGCTGTTACAGCTTGTATATGGTTCAATGAGAAGTCGAGCCCCCCCCCCCCGCACATTTACTTCTAGACCTGTTCTAAATGTACTTACCAAAATTTCAACTTCCTAGCTCAATTTTGGGTGGGAGATATGCATGGAACGGGCTTTTTTCAAAGTCAAAAAGAGGAAAAATCACTAGACATCCCCCCCCTTATTTATCGTTGGAGCTTAATTTTTGGTTATGGCAGTATAAATTGTCATTCTCTGTCGGTTGGTTTGAAAACCAACAATTTGTGCCATTTTAGCCCCTCAGCACTCGCTTTCGCAATTTTGGGCATAACTGAATTTTGACGTTAAGATCATTGCCACTCGGAAATATCAAATCTGCTGCCAGACTAAACTTATTGCCCGAATTTGACTGGCATCCAGCAAAGAACATGATTTTTAGTTCGGGTGAGAAAAATGATAGGTAATAAAATACAAAAAATATCTAATGTGGCCAAAAATAGTCTCAACAGTCGTTTACAGGCTGTAATTGGACTCGTGAAACAAATACGAAAGAAGAACGGTAGCAAAAGAAATTTGTTTGGCGAAGGAGGGGGAGAGGATGAGAAATGAAATTTGGTATATTTAGTTTTAGGCATTGAAAACATTGAAAAAGTGATCGATATTTTTAGCTTGATTTTCTGGCATATTGTGAATGGAAACCAAGCGATTACAGACTATCGATTTACGGCTAGTGGAGGAGGGGGGGGTTAAATTAACAAAATCCGTTTTGTATGTAGTCTAGAAGACCATTAATACCATTTTTGGCAATGTCACAGGTACAAATGTATAATTTTTTTATTCTCCCCCCACCTCACCCTCATAATTTGCTCTGCACCATATTGAGCAAAATCGATCAGATTTCGACATTAGACTTGGGCTGGAAGCAGATTTTATTTTTTTGAATAGGGATGGTCTTGGGTCAAAATTCAGCTATGCCCAAATTTTGGGCTCGGGGTACTGAATGGTAAAAATTACAGAATTTATTTTATTTTTTTTGTGCCAATCAATAGAGAATAGAAAGTTGTTTAACATATTCAGAAATCCACCTCCTGGGTCAATTAGGTTGGGAAATATGAAATTCCCCCCCCTTTTTGACCTTGAAAAAGGCCTGTTTTCCCCCTAAGTTTAAATTTGGTATCTAAAACTAGTATAGACCTAGATGTGACTTTTGGGAGTTTTTGAATTTTCAGCCTCGTTGCATCCCCTCTCAGCTCTAAAAATGTAGTTTTTTGGTAGATTTTTCTTATTTACATGAATATGTCTTAATACGGGGGGGGGGAGGGGGGTCATTCGGTGAAAAACGTCAAGTTTTTCGCGTTACGTTTTTGATTTTTGGACTTTATGCTAAAATGTTTACGTGGATATGATATAACTCACAATGGAAGATGAGTATGGCTGATTTTTAAACTTTATGTTGAAATGTTTGAGTGATCAAAAAAAAAAAAAAACCGTGAACTAATCAATCGTTTTTAGCATTACCTATCCATGATTTAAAATTTTTTCCTGAAAATTTTTTTTCGAGTTTGTTCTTTAAACAAGTTCTCTCCAACTTGAACCTTGGGGGGGGGGTTGTTGAAATTTTGTATACAGATTTACTATAAGTCGTAAATGAGCTTTTTGGTGGCTTCATCTATTCAGTGCAATATCTACCTGTATCCCTGTCACTGTTCAAGAACAAAACATCCCACAGGTCTGGTTTTTTTATTTCACGAGTTGGCGCTTCGAATATACCTACTATTTTTAATTCATGAAAATCAGGCTCGAAAAACGTCGCAAGGCGATGTATTTTTTTCTTCAACTCGTATAAATTTCTTTCTATTCGTGTAATGGTGACGCTAAAGAAATCAACTTACCGATCTGCCAGCCTCGTTGTTATGTAAATTCATCCTCTCTCTAGTATTACGTCCTTTTTCTCCGGCGTCGACGAATTCGCGAGAGAATTTGTATCCGAATCCGATATTATCGGAGCAACCGTCCCATTGCCAGTCTTTGACCCCGCCAGGGGTTAGAGCGTTTGTTAGACGCAATTTTTTGCTACCTCTTCGATTGTAATCGCAACTGCAAGATACTATGCTACTTTCGGCACATGCTCGAGCGACCGTATGCGTTACTGCGGCGCTGGTAATGGCATATATGAAGGCTGTTTCTCGACATCCTGCGAAAAAAAAAAAAGAAAAAATTATAACTATACTCGTACATTGGCCAACGAGCTAAATAAGTTACTATCATTATGATACGAAACAAGTACACGTAGAAAAAATATTCGGTAGGTACCATTAGAGTGTTAAAATGGGATAAAATGAAATAAAAAAAAAAAAAAAAACAACAACAACACCAAAATATATGTAAGGTATCTTAATCCGCGCGCGAGATGGCGATTCCACGAACTTACATATATCAGCCTCACCGGTGACTTTGGACTTCGACTAGGCACACGTCGAATAGCTAAATAAATTTTATTCTTTATACGAAATTAAATCCGCGAACAATCGACTCCCGGATCATTAAGTTTAGCACCATTTAGCGTAGTCAAACAAGGTTATTAAATTTCGACCAAAAAACACCCGATTCGAAGACGTGAATGTGTGTGTGTGTGTGTGTGTGTTGTGCCAAACGACAACATCATCTTCTCCAGTATCTAAAACCTATCCATACCTACTCGTATACTACACGGCTACATGTGTATTATACGACCATTACGACCAGTATAAAGTGTAGTGTACTGCTATTAATGTATGCACGTAAGAGATGGCCTATGTATCTAGGTATGTAGATGTACTAATAGTAGTACGATATTTTTCGTAAAGAATTTCACACACCGACACGACACGCCGAGTACATGCATTATAGCTAGGCTATATCTACGGTGGTACGTACGTACCTAGATATACGTACGTACGTACATAGCGTAGACCTACTACACTGCTACGTTCGGGTTAAATGATAAAATAACTTATGACCGTGTAATTCGTGTGCATCGTGATCAAACCTATGGTGAAGACCCCTCAGGACGCGAAACCCCGGGAGTTCGTAAATGATGATGTTATTACAACAACTAATAGCCGAGATATAGCCATAGGGGGCTTTCGTACTGTACCACTCGTATCTCTGTTATATAAATGTGGTATATCGAGTACTATATTATACCATACTTTTACGTACGAATATATATACCTATCTATAACCTTTCTGGGTTGCTTTACCTTACTTTACTTTACTTTGCTTTATTTTACTCGGGTTATTTATTTATTATCATTATTCGTACATATGCGTCCGCTTGGACGTTGCATGTGTAAAGGGAGAAAGTCCCACATTCGACGAATGATATGTGTGTAGTAATGTTTAGGTTTTCCAGCCGAATAGAGTTTTCAATTTTCTGTCTCTCTTTCTTTAACTGGTAGGTAGGCACAGTAAATGATCTTGATAGAAGGGTTCCCAGTGAATTGCTGAGAAATGACTGTTTGATGTGTACTTATTGCAAATTTATGTACAAAAATTTCGTCAGTTTGGTGTCATGTAACGTGTCATTTTCAAGTCAGTGCATATATGAGATCCCGCTTTAAAAAAATTTTAACCATTCAGAATAATGATTGCTCCGTCCACTTTAATAGGCATGGCAATTACGGTGTTAATTTTAAATCGCAGAAACGCCGTCAATATTCTATGGCACAAAAGTGCTATACTTTTGGCAAATTTTTGAGTTTCTGGTGACACTTGAACGACACAGTACCGGAGAACTTCTGACACATATTTGTTGGCACTAGCATGATACAGATATGTTATTAGTGTGACATTTTCGTGACGCATAAATGACATATTTCTAACGCTTGTAAGATTATATTCTATTTGCATAAATATGACATGAAGTTGATGTTTTAGCTGACACGTTTGCGGCTCAAGAATGGCATATTTCTGACACACATTGTGTAGCGCTATTATGGCACAAATGTGTGATATGATTGACGCTTTGGTTGGTGCTTTAATGACGTATAAATGGCAAACATTCATTTTGTGACTTGGTAGTGGCATGTTATTGACCACGTTATAGCACCTTTTTAGCACTGTTGTAGCATACCTTTAACTTCGATTTAGCAGTGCACTAATGCCATATGAATGACATCCGACATGCTTTTGACTTGATTATGACGCTAATGTGACTTAGGAGTGGCACATTTCTGACAACATTATGACACCATTCTGACACAGTTCTGGCATGATTCTGACACCTGG